>PVJD01010011.1:0-57290 GCA_004026545.1 Mormoops blainvillei
CGAAAAGGGTTTACAGAGGTGAAAGAGAAGCATTTACATCATAAGTCAGGGCAATTGGCATGAAAAGGGCTTACAGAGGTGGGAGAGAAGCATTTACATTATAAGTCAGGGCAATTAGCATTTCATCTCTGGTATCAGGTTTGATTCTCTCTACATCATGAGTAATGGATTTCCTAAATTCTTTGAGATGCTCTACCAAATTAATTAAACCCAAGGAGGGGGTCATTAGGACCTCCAATTTATAGCCAGTTGGTCAGAAGTGCAGGTGACCACCTGGACTTATGATTGGCATCTGAAATGGGGATCAGTCTTGTGGGACTGAGCCCTTATCCTGTGGAATCGGATGCACTCTCTGAGTAGATAGTGTCAGAATTAAATTGCATTGTAGAACACCCAGCTGGTATCCAAAAATTGCTTGGTGATGTGAAGGATCCCCTAGCCCCAAACACATAAATTGTGGTTAGGTGCAGAGTCCTAATGGAACAGTTGGCATACTTAATAAATGGCAGTGTTCTTCAGTCTGTGGTCTAGTAGGGAAGAGAAAGCTGAGTCCCAGGTAATTGTGAGAGGAATATGAGAATCATAAGAGAATGTTGAAGAAGAAGCTGAGACCAGCACTGGCCTGATCCCTGGGGGGCCGTCTGTGTCAGTCCTCAATCTATCTGCTTTTCCACAGGCCTCCATCCATGCTACTTTTTTCTTCTTACTCTGTGTTCTCTCTTTGATGTAGTTTCACCCATCCCATGGCTTCACATGTTATGCATATTTCACCTGAAAATTCCTAAACCTTTCTCTGGCCTGGACCATGCTAGAGCCTAGAACCCTGTATCTCGGTGTATACAGTGCTCCTTGCTGCAGGTCTCCAGCAGAACAAACTCCACATAGCAACAGCCTTAACTTTCCCTCCAGAGCTTCTCCTACAACTGGTTTTCCTTTCTTTTTGGAAATCTAGGGATCATAAGTGATTCCTAACCCTTCTTCATTTCCCATCCTCAGCCAACTGCCAAGTCCTATGCATGCTATTGCTATAAGACCACTTAAATCTTTGTTTCTTTTCAGTCACTAGCACCTCCTCCCACCTCAGCCTATGCTACCAGCATTTCTCACCTGAATCCTGTCCTTGTTTCTCACCTCTTCCAATATGTTTTCCAAGCTTCAGACAGAAGGATTTCCAAATAGAGGCAGATGTGATTAAGTGCCTCCCTGTTTCCATCCTTCAATAGCACTTGAGAAGAAAGGGTAAACCCATGGTCCTTCTTGTTCTGACCTCTGCCTAATTCGCTGGTGGTCCTACCACTTGCCTTTCCCTGTTGGTTTCTACATCAGTGATTCTTAAAGTGAGGTGCGGGGTAAGCAGCATCAGCATCACCTAGAAACTTGTTTGTAGTGAAAATTCCAAAGCCCACCTAGGGCCTACTGAATCAGAAGCTCTGGCCAAGCATCCTGTATTTAATAATCTTCCAGCGGGTTCTGGTGCAATTTAAGTTTAAAGACTACACTCAATATTAAGAATGACTAGTGCACATGCTCAGTTATTCAAATAAAATAAGAAACCAGGGCTTAGAAAGGGGAGAGACATTATTCCACAGGATTATTGCAAGAGGCAGGGAGGGGCTCTTGCAATAGGGAGGATGATGTTTGCATAAATCAGCAAGCATGTCAAGGGTTAAGTAAAAAGGATTTTCTTTTACAGGAGAGAGTGAACTAGCTAGAAAGAACTGGGAGTGAGGAAGTGGGATGAAGGGGAGTGATAGGATAGGATACTAGATCAGAGAATGTTTCACCTTGAAGCCATCTATTCTCAGGAGGGAGTATGAAGGAGGAGGTGTGTACTAGTCCAGGTTAAAGGTGGGTCAAAGTTCTGGGCCCCAGGGGAAGGAGAAACTCCCCATCACCATTTAGTTACTATCATTTATTTCCAGTTGATCACTGGAAATGAGCAGTTTAGCCAATTATGAGGCAAAGAATGGGAATTTGTAAGATCTGTGTCTGGCCCGTCCTAGGTAACCAAGGAGGGTCCCTTGAGTCCTATGAAGAAGGGTGTTTCTTTGCAGTAGGTGGTCTAAAAGACAAAAGCCTGTGGGAAGAAAGATTGCTTCCCTGTTTTCTAGGAGTGTGAGGCTCAGGTAAATTCCTGCTGTGTCTGCTCTGAACTCCAGCCCTTCACACTTGCTCTCCACACTGCTGGGAACACTCCCGCCCAGTTCTCTTTGTCCACCCTCTCCCCACACTTACAGGTTCCTCATGTCCTGGTGGCATCTTACTGAACCTTCTCTTCCATGCTAGACTTCACATACATTATCTCCGTCCTAAATCCCCAGTTCCGACATACTGCCTGGCATCTTGCTGGAGTCAGTTCATACTTAACAAGTGAAGGAAAATAGAGAAGTTTCTTGGAAGATATATAAATTTAGGAAACTTTCAGAGCATTGATAATAATCCTCCAAGAACTTTTTTTTCTTCTCTGTCTGTAGTGAGAAGGCAGAAGTTTCACATTCCCCCCTGAGAGCTCCTCAACACTGCTCCTAAAACAGCTTCCATTTTATCTACTTCACAGGAGTTCCTTTATTCAAGCTCAGCTGCTTGGTGGATTTTAAAACATTTTCTATTGTGTTCTTCAGGGCAGGATAGAGGTGTTGCAGCTTTCTAATGTGCTGCCAGGCTGCAGATAAAGAATTTAACAGCCCGTGGGAGGGCCAATTAGAGTCAATTATAATGTAATTGAACTGCTTGGCATTCCTTGTCTGTATTGAACTTCTTTTTGAAAGGAAGATTATGTTCTCTTCTCATCATGATAGGGACAAATAACAGGTCCATGGATTCACAGGAAATGACTCTGGTCCTAGTTACTGGAGGATTGTTTTATGGAGGCTATAATGTCTTTGGTGATCAGAGTCAGAGAAGATCAGCTCAACCGCTATTTTGAAAAGGCAGGGGAATCATTGACTTTCCTATTTCTTTCTCTTTTATTTTTCTTTCTTAAGATAAGAGAACTACCAAATTTTAAGAAGAATTAGGATATATATGAAATACCTACCTCACAATCAGTCTCTGGGAAGATAGGACACTCAACATCTTTCTCCATTGTTGGGCTGCAAGGTGTTGGAGGCCAGCAACCACAGGAGGATCCAGTCTGTACTTTCCCACCAGCCATCCCTGGAAACCAGTCTTTGGACCATTGCTGATGGGAGTTAGTGATTTCCCCTTTCTCACTATACCTATAACTGAACACAGGTCCAGCTGCCTGCCACTTCAAAAGCCATACTCAAAGAGACAGATTCTGGTGTTTAAGAAAAAAAAAAAGAGGTTTATTCAAGTACCAACCACCTGAAAGGTGGGAACTCATGTCTCAAAGTCCATTGCAACCTCTCAATGTAGGCAGAGGTTTTTATAAGAAGGGAGAGGGAAAGCAGAACAAAGAGAACAAGGGGAGGGTGTTGAAAAGTTCTTTATGTTCAGACCAGCACAGTTCATTCTGATAAGACGAGGGATGGTCCAGTGTGTGTCATCCTGGTTTAGTCATCCTGGTTTTACATCATCCTGGGTCCATGGCTGAAGGTCAGCAAATCTCCTGGACTTGGAAGGACTGAAGGTCAGACTCTGTATCTCTTGGTTAGTTTCTATGATTTGTATACAAACATACCACTCATCTACAGATACATATTAGTCAGAGTCAACATTTACAGAAACAATGTTAAAAGAATGGTGGGGTGGGTTACAATCCCCCCCCTGTTGCATATGCAACCATCATCAGTATTGGGATGTAGCTTATGTGAATCTGCAGAGGCATGGTACCATGACTGGGTATCTGGTTTCCCTAGTAGCAGCTACCCCCACAATGCAGCCTCCTCCTATTGATTCTTCCTCACCTTCTTGATTCTTCCTGATTCTTGCCCTTCTTTCCTGGGGTTATATATCCTAATAAAATAATATGATATATGCTTTCCACCTCACCCCTCAGCCTTTTGATGAACCATGGGTAAGACCAATTATGTTTGTGAAAAATGAAAAAGAGAGCAAGTTTTGATTGATTTGCACATTTTCCCATTTTCTAGGAAATGGTTTAGTGGCCTAAGAGCCCAGTCCATGGCAGAAGCCTCCCAAAGTGACAGAAGGAAAGCTATTTGATGGTTTAAGTATTATGTTATTTGAATGCTTATCAGTTCCCTGGACCAGTGACAAATTTGTTATGTGCCTTTTGTAGCATCACTCAACTTCCCTCCCTGTGGCCTGGTACAAACTCTTCCATAAGTCACTCTACTCCATAAAGAGCCTGTGTTGGTTTGAGCCCCTCTAGAGGCAGACCCCATTACTAAAATGTAAGAGGAAGTAGATTATTTCACAGCTGATGCCAGGAAACAACAGCAGATGGTAGGAACGTGAGACAGAGAAAGGAAAACAGGGAATAATAAATGGTGTATAACAAGTGAGTTACCATTGTCAGTAAGTGGACCTCAATCTTGAGAACACATTCTTAGAATTATTCCACTGGAGGGGTGAGAGAGCTGAGTGTTTTATACATCAACTCTCATCAATTACATTGACGACTGTTTTGGAAGATATGTGGGGGTTAACTTCTGCCACTTGGGACCTGCCCTGTGCAGGCGGAGGACTGTGGAGTGAGAGAAAACCCTTGGGCATGGAAGTCAGGCCATGGTGCTTTATGATCCTAAAGATGTCCAAAGGTGTGATGGAGTCTACTTCCCTCAATTCAAGGTGTAAAATTGGAGCTTGTTCCCCTCACAATGTCACACTCCCCATGTCTGGTCTTTACTGTGATTTCCAGGCTTCGGTAATCAATTCCACCTTCATAAGAAAACCACTTGGGAAGCTGTTTTAAAAATTCCATTGTCCAATGAAGATACACGGATTGACAAATAAGCATATGAAAGGATGTTCCACATTGTATGTCACCAGAGTTGCAAATTAAAACAATAACATCTATTAGGATGGCTGAAATGCAAAACACTGACAACATCAAATGCTAAGGTGAAATGTGGAAAAACAGAACTCTCCTTCATTGCTGGTGGGAATGCAAATGGAATAGCCACTTTGGAAGACAATTTGGCACTTTCTCACAAAGCTGACCAGAGTCTTACCACACAATCCAACAATAATGCTCCTTATATCTACAAAATTATTTGAAAACTTAGGTCCACACAAAAGTTTATAGCAGCTTTATTCATAATTGCCAAAATGTGGAAGCAATCATGATGTCCTTGAATAGGTGAATGAATGACATACAAATATGTATCCAGACAATGGAATATTGTTCAGTGTTAAGAATAGAAATAAGCTATGATGCCACAGAAGGACAGGGAAGAAACGTTAATGCATATTGCTAAGTGAAAGAAACCAGTCTAAAAGGCTACACATTGTACGATTCCAACTATATGATATTCTGGAAAAGGAAAAGTCATAGGCAGTAAAAACATCAGGGGTGGCCAAGAATTTGAGGGAAGAAAGGGAAAGATGAGTGAGTGAAGCAAAGGGTGTTTTTAGGGTCGTTAAACTATTCTGTATGATAATATAATGATAGATAAATGACCTTATACATTTGGCAAAACAATAGAACCATACAACATAGAGAATTAACTCTAACGTAAACTATGAACTTCAGCTAATAATATGGCACCAGTTCATCTAATATAACAAATGCACCACACAAATGAAAGATGTTAATAATAGAGAAAACTATATGAAAGTGGTAAGAGTATATGGGCACTCTGTACTTTCTGTTCAATATTTTAGTAAACTAAAACTGCCCTAAGAATCTAAAACTTAAATAATTAGATATAGATCTAATTAGATAGATCTAATTAGATAGATAGATCTAATTAGATCTATATCTAATTATTTAACATATATTATATGTAATAATATATAACAATATATACTATATATTATATGTATATATAAAAATCAAGTTATTGAGCATGTGAGTCCCTCCTCAAACTCAGTAAGTTAGACATTCCAGTGTGAAAACCAAAAACTAGTATCTTTTGCACGAGGACTCTAATAAGTAGGATGCATTGAGGTGACTGAGAGCATGTGAACCTCTTCTAGTGGCCTTTGTGCAAAGCTCTTTCTCCCTGGATTGGAGGCAGTTGGTCTCTGCATCATATTGCTTAGACAATAAAACAAGTTAAAAAATATTGTAGATTCTGGAATTATTAATTCTAACTATTCAAAAAACACAAGACATAGATCATACACAATTATGAATCATGAAATATTTTAACCATTTTTAAAATGTGTTGCTTATAATTTTCTTAAGATAAAATTCTGGCCCTTGTCTGCTCATGGAGTGCACTTCCAAGGAGTCCTATCAATGTCACCTGGCAGCTTGTTAGAAATGAATATTCTTGGGTCCTACTCTCAGTCTATTACATTAGAAACTTGGGACTGGGGCCTGGGAATCTGAGTGCCAGCCACTTTTTCAGGCAATGCTTCAGTGCTGATGTGTGAGAATTAGTGTACTATACAAAGAAAGAAGGTTTGAAACAAGTGATTCTAAAATGGGTGCATGTTAAAATTGCCTGGGAAATTTTACTTTTATTTTATTTTATATTTTTAAAGATTTTAATTTATTTTTTATTTTTAGACAGAGGGGAAGGGAGGGAGAAAGAGAGGGAGAGAAATATCAATGTGTGTTTGTCTCTCATGCACCCCCTACTGGGGACCTGGTCCACAACCCAGGCATGTGCCCTGACTGGGGAATCCAACTGGCAACCCTTTGGTTTGCAGACCGAAGCTCAATTCGCTGAGCTACACCAGCCGGGGGGAATTTTTTTTTTTTAATAGTGATATTTAAAAAATACTGATACCTATGTCCCAGTCCCAAAACTGATTTATTTGATAAACTGATTTAATTGATCTGGGTCAGTTTTAACTGGGATTGTTTAAAAATCCCTAGGTGAGTCTAATATGCAGGCAAGTTTGAGAAATACTGATGCGAAGGCAGTACTGTTCCAGAGCTGGCCTCACTGGCAGGCTCATCCTCAAAACTGACCTCCTGAAAGCCCTCTCAGGCAGCTTCCCCTAAGCTAAAATATTTCCACCCTCCCTGTCCTCCCCTTGTCCTCCAATTTATTGCCTCTTGTTCCCTTTCTGTTTCATGGTCTCAAGGAATGCAAAGTACATCATCAGAAATTAGGCAAATGCATGTCTTTAACTCATGGTTTGCTATTGATTAAAGATCTCAGACTCAGTGAAGTTATATACTATCTTGTAGATTTTTCTTTAGTAGAGATGCAAATTATTTCCAATCAGTGGAACAGATCACCTCAAAGGTCGCTTTTATCACACTGTTAGACATTAACCAGTTTCGTATCTATCCCAGCAATCCATTCTGAACCTGCATTTATTAACATGCCTATAAATACTATCTCTTCAAAAGTTCTTTTGGCTGGTTTTAATACCTTATTATTTTTCTCAGTAGTTAATTAGTTGAGTAAATCTTTGACATATGTTCATTTTGTATTTGGTGGAGCATTATTATATTATCTTTTCAAAATTGTTCTTTAACAATTGGGTGGGATTTTTCATCAACTAGACAGGAGAATAGAGTTTATTTGATTCAACAAATAAAAAAGTGCATTTTAAAACCAATATTGTGAGCTATGATTCACAGCCTCTGCAATCCTCTTAAATTCTAATAAAAATAAATAAATTCCCTTGCTATGCTTTTATGGGGGAAGGAAGGAAATAAATCCACCAGTAGCCACCTAACTTCTTTTGGTGCACTTATAGAAGCCTGACCTGTGATATCCAGGTCTGAGAGAATAATGCTTAACTACCAGGTGTGTTCATGTTGGTAGCAGTGGCGAAGTAGATGGGAGTCAAAGACTCAATGTGAGAGCAAAGGATACAGGTCAGAGCCTTTGTTAGAAATGTTTTGCTAAGGAATATCTCAGATTAAGCACTAACAGACATGATGGAATTCTGACAAAATCCTCAAACACTGTTCAAGTAATGCTATTAAATATAATTTAAATCTAGTAAATTAAATGTACTTATAAATATGTGTCATTTATTATGTATAATTTTATTTTATTTTTAAAATATATTTTATTGATTATGCTATTACAGTAGCCCCATTTTTTTCTCCCCTGTGTTCCCCTCTACCCTGCCCCCTTCCCTACCAGTATTTCCCACCTTAGTTCATGTCCATGGGTGGTACATATAAGTTCTTTGGGTTCTCCACTTCCTATACTATTTTTAACCTCTCCCTGTCTATTTTGTACCTGACATTTATGCTTCTTATTCCCTGTAATTTCCCCCCATTCTCCTCCCTTCCCCTCCCCGCTAATAACCCTCCATGTGATCTTCATTTCTCTGATTTCGTTCCTGTTCTAACAGTTTGCTTAGTTTTTTTTTTTTTTTTTTTTTTTTTTTTTTTTTTTTTTTTTTTTTTTTTTTTTTTTTTTTTTTTTTTTTTTTTTTTTTTTTTTTTTTTTTTTTTTTTTTTTTTTTTTTTTTTTTTTTTTTTTAGTTTCAGTCATTAATAGTTGTGAGTTTGTTGTCATTTTACTGTTCATATTTTTGATCATCTTCTTTTTCTTAGAGTAGTCCCTTTAATATTTCATTGAATGAGGGCTTGGTGATGATGAACTCCTTTAACTTTGTCTGGGAAGCACTTTATCTGTCCTTCCATTCTAAATGATAACTTTGCTGGATAGAGTGACCTTGGATAAAGGTCCTTGTCTTTCATGACTTTGAATACTTCTTTCCAGCCCCTGCTTACCTGTAAGGTTTGTTTTGAGAAGTCAGCTGAGAGTCTTATGGGAACTCCTTTGTAGGTAACTCTCTCCTTTTCTCTGGTTGCCTTTAAGATTCTTTTCTTATCTTTCATATTGGATAATATAATTATGATGTGCCTTGGTGTATGCTTCCTTGGGTCTAACTTGTTTGGGACTCTCTGAGCTTCCTGGACTTCCTGGAAGTCTATTTCCTTTGCCAGGTTGGGGAATTTCTCCTTCATTATTTTTTCAAAAAAGTTTTCAATTTCTTGCTCTTCCTCTTCTCTTTCTGGCATCCCTATGATTCAGATGTTGGAGCATTTAAAGTTATCCCAGAGGTTCCTCAGCCTCTCCTCATTTTTTTGAATTCTTGTTTCTTCATTCTGTTCAGGTTGAATGTTTGTTTCTTTTTTCTACCTCGAATCATTGAATTGAGTCCCGGTTTCCTTCTCTTTGCTGCTGTTTCCCTGTATGTTTTCTTTATTTCACTTAGCATAGTCTTTACTTTCTCTTCCATTTGCAGACCATACTCCACCATTTCTGTGAGCATCCTGATTACCAGTGTTTTGAACGCTGCATCTGTTAGGTGGCCATCTCTTCATCACTTAGTCTATTTTTGGAGCTTTGATCTGTTCTTTCATTTGGAATATATATATATATATATATATATATATATTTATTTATTTATTTATTTATTTATTTATTTATTTATTTATTTTTGTCTTGGGGTACCTATTATGTTGTGAGGGGCAGAGCCTTAGGTATTCACCAGGGTGGGGTAAGCATGTCATTGCCTTGTAGCACTGTATGTGGGGGAGGGGTCTGAGGGAGAACACCGCTGCTTGCTTGGCTCTCTGCCAGCTTTCAGTTACTTCCCCCACTACCCACCAGCAAATCAGGACCTTCTGGTGCTGATTCCCAGGTGGCTGGGTTCGTGTACATTCTAGGATCACGTGAGTCTCTCAGATGAACTCTCCTGTGAGGCTGGCAGCTTCTCCTGCTGCCACAACCCCTGCTTGTTTTTACCAGTAGAGGTTTTGAAGCTTTCTTTTCCTATACCAGAACCCTGGGTTGTACAGTCTCTCTCACTCTCCAGTTGTTCCTCCCAGTTTATCCACATGCAAATGTGGGACCACCTGGTCCACCAGCCACCACCTTGCCATGCGTCCTCTCTGACCGGGCTGCCCCTCTCCACCCTTCCTACCAGTCTGGTTGAATGTTTCTTCTTTAACTCCTTGATTGTTGGACTTATATACAGTTCGATTTTCTGGCAGTTCTGGTTATTTTTCATTTTTAAATATGTTTTCCTTCTTTTGGTTGTGCAGGGAGACAAAGTTTATCTACCTATACCTCTATCATGGCTGGAAGTCTCTAAAGTTTTCTATGTTATTCATTATATATCAATGTATAGACACACGCAAAGACACATGTGTGTGTGTATATATATATATGAATATGTTAAAGTAAGCTTGACTTCATACTATTTACATTTTCCATATTTACTTTACAACAGGGAGGGACAGGCTTGGGTCCCATGCCTATCCCTGAAACAATTGCTGAGGCTTTGGAAGGGAATAAATACACTAGTTGGACAGAAATGGATTTTATGTCTTTTCCTAAGGTCATGGAGTTTAGCAGCATCATAACCATATGAAACAAATGAGAATACTATGGAATGCAGAAGTGATAATTTTCCCCAAAAAACAGATAGTGAATTGACAACCATATTTATATTATAGTATTGTGTAACCTAGGAAACATTGTAAGTATCACACAGAGTATATCAAATTTTATTGATTCTCAAAAAGTAGCTACTCAGTTCTTCTGATTTATACTATTGTGGTGCATCACGTGGTGAGTAGGGTTATTAATATCTACACCAAATTGTCCCATAAATATTGCTGAATACTTGTGCCTGTGTTTTTCCATAGCTTTCATTTTTTTTCTCCCTGTCTATTATTGAAATTTTAATATACTTGCTTAAAATGTCTCTTGGGTAATATACTGTGAACTTGGAATCCAGAAAACCATGTCAAAATATAATCTTGTTTAACATAAGAGAATTTAGATTATGAGAGAGACTATCCTCTAAGAAAAGTCCCTGATATTATGACATCATATTTCATTGCTTAGAAGTCACTTATTCTTAGCTGTTTTATGCATTGAGACCTCTGGTCTTAGGGACAAAATAGTTCTTTCCACCTCAAAATATGGCTAGTGTTGAGGAATCTAGTTTGGAGATTTAGAGCTTAAGAGTTTTAGGCCACTAATCAGGTGAATTGTAGTACAAAGGCTGAATTTAGAATGAGAAGACTATATTTTTGATTCTTCCACCTACTGGTTAATCAGATGAGTACAATGATTATTATTAAAGTACTTTCTAATTCAAGGCATAGTGATAGATATTAGAAATATATTAGAGTAAACAACTTTTCAGTTACTTATTGTTATATTAGCATTCACTCCAAAACTTTGTGGCTTAAAGCAACAATCATTTTATTTTTTCATGATTCTGCAGTCTGGGTTTGGTTTGGCTAGGTGGCTCTTCTGTTGGTCTCACTTGAATGTTTTCATGAAGCTGTGGTTGTTTGGAGGCTAAGCTGGGCTGAAGGATCCAGGAGGACTTTACTTACAAATGTGGTACCTCAGGGTCCTCTTCATCATTTCTCATTTCACATAGCCTCATCATACAATGGCCTAACCCCAGATTTATTAGAACATGGCAAAAGATTCAAAGTTCATATCTATATGATGAGGCCTTGTCACCAGGCAAGGTTTATACTCAGTGCTGAAGGTGAGTGCACAACAGTGGGAATGCCAGAAGGTGAGTTTCACTGGATGCTGCAGAAGAACAGTCTACCACAAGTGGCTCTAACTCAATCAGTGACTTTCAAAGTACATTCTTGGGAATAACAATAATTCCAAACAGCCTTACAGGGTGAAGTGGATAAGCCTTATTTCAACAATAAGATTTTTACTTATAAATATTTGGCAATTAACAGTTTTTCTATTAAGAATTCTATTGAGGAAAGTGTTTCACTGCTAAGATTTTAAAATCATTGAACTCTATGATCTATTGCAAGTTAAATGTTTTATACTTTATGACTCTAGGAGTTCTTGGGCCATGTAGTGATCATCCTGGGATGATAGCACATATTCTTATCTACTTCCCTGGGTAACTGCCAAGACGGATGCAATAATGGCTCCACATCACTTAGTCTTCAAGAGACACACTGAATGCTTTCACTGAATTTTAATTCCCTTTCTGCATCACATCCTGCATAGGAAATACCTGCTTCATTTAGAAAGTTAATATCCATAATTACAAGCACTTATGAATTTAGAGACAGGTGTTGATATTAAATAAATCAGTAGTGTGAACATATATTCATTTGAAATGTGCTGTCCTGTGTGTGTGACTGTGGTATCACTGTTCCGCTGCCAATAGCACATGCTCTATTTTATTTGTAAAATTGTATGTATTTTGTAAATAATAACTGTGACAACTATTGGTCACCAAATATTGTTCCTTTATCATGTTCCAAAAACTGTGCTAAGCACTTTCATTTCAACCTCTTAATCTTTACAAAACCCATACCCAATTGTTATTATTTCAATTGAAGGAACAAAGAAGGAAACTGAGGTTTAGTATCTAACTTGTCAGTTACTAAGGAGTTAGTGACTGAGCTGGAGTATGAACCCAAATCTTTCAAGCCAAAAAACCCAGTCATCTTCTTCTCCACCATGACACTGTCCTCACATACCCCATCTGTTCTTGTGATAAAAGACCTAATTGAAAATGTGGAATTTCAGTACATAGCAAAGACACATACCTGTCTGGACAAGGTGTACTCTTCAGCTACTGCCTGCAGTACAATTTCTCAATCTTGGTTGCATATTGAAGTAATCCAGGAGCTTCTAACAAGTGCTAATGCCTGGTTCCTACCCTTCTCATTGCAAACTGAAACTGATCTTGGTAAAATTGAGTGCTGGGCTTGCTAAAGCTCCCCAGGTAGTTCTGATTAAGCAGCTGGGACTGAGAATCACTAACTTAAAGGAATTGCTTGGTTACTCGGTGCCTCCAAGAGCCACTTAGTTGCAGGACCCTGACTGTTTGATGTCATTGCAGATAACTTTGTTATTTCTTAAAAAACTTTTAATCATGCTTCAAAACCCAGATCCAATGACTAAAAGGACATCATGAAGGGAAAGCCAATGTGTGAAAACATTCAGACTGACAACATAAAACTGTCTGAGCTCATGATTACGAATGGCCTCTCAGGGATTCCTAGTGCCTCCCCGTCCACATCCTGGCAGTTTGCACATGAAGAATTTCTGCTTCTTAATTCTTAGGCTCCACTATCTGCCCCAATTCTTTTGGTGGGGAATCTCTCAATTTTATGTCTGTGAGTGTGTGTGTGCGTGTGTGTGTGTGTGAGATTATATATATTTATATATCTTAATCCCTTCAACTTTTTCATCCAGCCCTGCAACTCCTCCACTCTGACAGCTGTCAGTCTGTTCTCTGAGTCTGTTTCTGTTTTGTTCGTGAGTTTATTTTGTTCATTAGATTCCACATATGAGTGAACTAAAACGGTACTTGTCTTTCTCTGACTGGCTTACTTCAATTAGCATGATGTCCTCCAGGTCCATCTATATTGTTGCAAAAGGTAAAACTTCTTTTCTATGGCTGAGTAGTATGCAATCATGTAAAAGTCTCAGTTGTTTTATCTACTTATCTACTGATAGTCACTTGCACTGCTTCCATATCTTTGTCATTGTAAATCATGCTGCAACAAACATAGAGGTGTTTAGGTTCTTTCGAATTACTGTTTTGGGATCCTTTGGATACATTCCCAGAAGTGGGATTGCTGGGTCAGAAGGCAGATCCATTTTTAATTTTTTGCAGTATCTCTATACTGCTTTCCACAGTGCCTACACCAATATGCATTCCCACCAACAGTGCAAAAGGGCTCCCCTTTCTCCACATCTTTGCTCGCACTTGTTGTTTTTTGATTTATTAATGACTGCCATTCTGACAGGTGTGAGATGATAACTCTTTATGGTTTTAATTTGCATTTCTCTGATGATTGGTGACATTGAGCATCTTTCATATGTGTATTGGTCATCTGTATGTCCTCTTTGGAGAAGCATCTATTCAGGCTCTTTGCCCATTTTTTAATTGGGTTGTTCAGTTTTTTTGGTGTTAAGTTTTGTAAGTTCTTTATAAATTTTGGATGTTAACCCCTTATCAGATGTATTGGTAAATATGTTATCCCATTCTGTGGGTAGTCTTTTTAGTTTGTTGATGTTTTCCTTTGCTGTGCAAAAACTCTTTAGTTTATTTTTTCTTTTGTTTCCCTTGCCTAGGGAGATATATCCAACAAATATTGCTGAGCTATATCTGAGATTTTGTTGCCTGTTTTCTTCTATGATTTTTTTTGGTTTGGGGTCTAACATTTAAGTCTTTAATCCATTTTCATTTTATTCTTGTGTGTGGTATAAGAGGGTAGTTTAGTTTCATTTTTCTGTACATATCTGCCCAATTTACCCAACACCAATTATTGAATAAACTATCTTTAGCCCATTGTTTGTGCTTACTTTCTCTGGTGAATATTAATTGACTATAACGGTGTGGGTTTACTTTTGGGCTCTTATTCTGTTCCGTTGATCTATGTGTGTGTTTTTATGACAGTACCATGCTGTTTTGATTACTATGACCTTATAGTATAGTTTGATGTGATTCCTCCAACTTTGTTCTTTTTTCTCAGGATCACTGTTGTTATGTAGGGCCTTTGTGGTTCCATATAAATTTTTGAAATATTTGGTCTAGGTCTGTGAAATATGTCGTTAGAATCTTGACAGTAATTATGTGGAATCTATAGATTGCTTTGGGTAGTACGGACATTTTAATTATGTGAATTCTTTCTATCCATGAACATGGTATTTGTATCTTCCACTTATTTGTATCTTCTTCAATTTCTTTCTTCAGTGTCTTATAATTTTCTGAATACAGTTTTTTTATATCCTTAGTTAAATTTATTCCTAGGTATTTTATTCTTTCTGAAGCTATTGTAAATGAGGTTGTTTTTTAAATTTCTCTTTTTGTTAGTTTGTTATTGGCATATAAAAATGCAAATGATTTTTGAATATTAATTTTGTATTCTACTATTTTGATGAATTCACTTATCAATCCTAGTAGTTTCTTGGTAGAATCTTTGGGATTTTGTATGTAGTTTCAAGTCATCTGCAAATAAGGACAGTTTCACTTTTTCCTTTCCAATTTGGATGTCTTTTATTTATTCTTCCTGTTCGATTGCTGTCACTAGTTTTCCAATACTGTGTTGAATAAGAGAGGTGAAGGTGGACATCCCTTTCTTGTTCCTGATCTTAGGGGGACACTTGTAGTTTTTGCCTGATGAGTGTGATGTTGGCAGTGGGTTTGTCATATATACCTTTTATTATGTTCAGGTATGTTTCCTCTATTCCCACTTCGTTGAGAGTTTTTTCATAAATGGGTGCTGGATTTTATCAATCGCTTTTTCTACATCCATTGCTATGATCGTGTTGTTTTTATCCTTCATTTTTTTATGTGGTGAATCACATTTATTGATTTGTGAATGTTGTACCAACATTGCATTCCCAGAATAAATTCCATATGAACATTTGTGTATGATCTTGATGCCTTGCTGTATTTGGTTTGCTAATATTTTGTTGAGGATTTTAGCATCAAGGGCTGTTGGTCTATAATTTTATTTTTTTGTAGTGTCTTTACCTGGTTTTGAAATTAGGATAATGCGAGCCTTATAAAATGAGTCCGGGAGCCTTCCCTCCTCTTGAATTTTTTGAAATAGTTTGAGAAGGAGAGTTGTTAGTTCTTTTAGAGTGTTTGGTAAAATTCACCTGTGAAGCCATGCCATCCAGGGCTTTTGTTTGTTAATAGTGTTTTTGATTCCTGTTTCAATTTCACTAGCTATAATTTGTCTATTCAGATTCTCTGTGTCTTCCTGATTTAGTTTCGAAAGATTGTATGTTTATATGAATTTATCCATTTCATCCAAGTCGTACAGTTTATTCCCATATAGTTGTTCATAATGTTTTCTTATAATCCTTTATATTACTTTAGTATCAATTGTTATTTGTCCTCTTTCATTTCTGATTTTATTATTTGGGTCCTCTCTCTTCTTGATGAGCCTGGTGAAAGGTTTTTCAATCTTTTTATCTTTTCAAAAAACCAGCTATTGGATTCATTGATCTTTTGTATTATTTTTTTGTACTCTATTTTGTTTATTTCTGCCCTGATCTTTATTATTTCCTTCCTTCTGATAACTTTGGGCAGTGTTTATTGTTCTTTTTCAAGTACCTTTAAGTGTAAGTTAGATGCATATTTGAGTTTTTTCTTGTTTTCTTTTTTTTTTTTTTTTGGAGATAGGCCTGTGATGCTATGAATTTCCCTTTTAGGGTTGCTTTCCCTTTGTCTCTCAGGCTTTGGATTGTTGTGTTCTCATTTTCATTTGTTTCAAGGTATCTTTTAATTTTTTTCTTGATCTCATTGTTGACACATTCATTGTTTAATAACATGTTATTTAGCTTCTGTGTCTTTGCATGTATTTCAGTGTCCTTGTGATTGATTTCTAGTTTCATAACATTGTGATCAGAGAAGATATTTGATATGATTTCAATCTTCTTAAATTTATTGAGACTTATTTTGAGTCCTAATGTGTTCTATCTTAGAAAATGTTCCTTGTACACTGGAAAGGTATGTATATTCTGCTGTTTTGGGGTGAAATGCTCTGAAGATATCAATTAAATCCATTTGATCTAGTGTGCCATTTAAGGCTGCTATCCCCTTGTTGATTTTCTGTCTGGAAGATCTATCCATTGAAGTCAATGGAGTATTAAACTCCCTGATTATGACTGTATTTCTATCGATCTCTCCCTTTATGTCCATTAAGATTTACTTTACATTCTTAGGTGTTCCTGTGTTGGGAGTGTAAATGTTTACTAGGGTTATATCCTCTTGTTGGATTGTTCCTTTTATCATTATGTAGTTTCCTTCCTTATCTTTTACTATAGCCTTGGTTTTAAAGTCTATTTTGTCTGATACAAATATTGCTACCCCAGCTTTTATTTCCTTTCCTTTTGCATGAAATATCTTTTTCCCTTCCTTTACTTTTAGTCCATGTGTATCTTTTAATCTGAGGTGGGTCTCTTGGAGGCATCATATATATGGCTCTTGTTTTCTTATCCATTCACTTACTCTGTGTCTCTTGGTTAAAGCATGTAAGCTATTTACATTCCAGGTGATTATTGATACATATGTATTTAGTGCCATTTATGTTAGACTATTTTCCTCTTTTTTCTCTCTCTCTCTCTTTTTCTTCTTCTTCTTAAAGCAAGTCCTTTAACATTTGTTGCAGTACTGATTTGGTGTTAACAAACTCCTTTAGCTTTTTCTTGTCTGGGAAGTTCCTTATTTCTCCTTCGATTTTAAAGGATAGCCTTGTTGGGTAAAGTGGTCTTAGTTGTAGGTTCTTGCTTTTCATCACCTTGAATACTTCACACCACTCCCTTCTGGCCTGAAATGTTCTATTGAGAAATCAGGCGACAGCCTAATTGGTAGCCCCTTGTATGTAACTATCTGCTTTTCCCCAGTAGCTTTAAGGATTCTCTCCTTGTCTTTAAGCTTTGCCATTTTGATTATGATGTCTCTTGGTGTAGACCTCTTTGTGTCCAACTTGTTTGGGACTCTCTGAGCTTCCTGGACTTGTGAGTCTTTTTTTTTTTTTTCTCACCAGATTAAGGAAGTCTTTGATCATTATTTCTTCAAATAGGTTCTTTATCCTTTGCTTGCTCTCTTTTCCTGGTATTCCCATGATGTGGATATTGTTATGCTTCATGTTGTCTAAAATGTTTCTTAAGCTCTCCTCATTTTTTTTTTTTTTTGTCCTGCTCTGTTTGGGTATTTTTTTCTACCTTGCCTCCCAAATCAGTGATTCTATCCTCTGCTTCACCTAACCTACTGTTTATTCCTTCCAGTGTATTATTTATTTCAGATATTGCATTCTTTATTTTTGACTGGTCATTTTTTATGGTTTCTATGATTTTTCATGCTGTTCAGTATCCATATGATCATTACTCTATACACTATCTGATCAATTGTTTGCCTCCATTTCATCTAGTTCCTCTTCTGGATAATTTTCTTGTTCTTTCATTTGAGGGTCTGTTTCTTTGTTTTCTCAATTTAGCGGTCTCTTTGTGTGTGTTTCTAGTATTAGGTAGATTTCCAAGACTCTGGTGCCCACCTAAGTCAAACCCTGCCTATGACTGGCCCTGGGCCTCCTGTGTAGAGCCATCATCAATCCACAGTTTGTAGCTCCCTCTGCTGGACTTGGGTGTGTGCAGAAAGAACCAGGCTGTACACCAAGGCCAGCTTTAGCAGCACCCAGCCCTGGGTAGGGTCAGCTAAAGTTTCAGAGCTCCCAGAGCTCCTCCTCTGCCTGCAGGCTTTCTGTTAGCCTTAAACAATGATTGTTTTCCAGCCATACTCCACAGGAGCAGGGCTTAAGCACCACAGGGTGTGTCAGAGCAATTCCTTCACGCAGAGCTATTGCTTCCTCTCAAGATGATGTCACTGGTAGGTTTTGCTCTGCCTGAGAAAGATGACTCCTACAGCATGGGAAATGACTCAGTATAGGGATCCTGGCAGCTGACCATTCAGATTTCTCCCCGGAGCCCCCAGCCCCATACTCTCCGTATGCATCTCTAGTTCACTCTGCTGGAGCACAGGGTAAGTGGCTATAAATGAAATGTTGTGCAGTGGCCCTTTAAGAGGCTCTCTGAGTCTCCAGCCCTCTCTCTTGGTGGACAAAATCCCTGTTGCTTTTTACAGCTGGATATTATTTGAATTCCTTTCCCAGCTCTGGTGCTGTAGGCTGAGGAGCTCAACTTGGGGTTTAGGTCCCACACTTCTTAGGGGGAACCACCCAGCCACTGAAATATCCCTCCAGAACTTCAGCTGCTGCCAATGGGAGCCCAGAACTTCAGCTGCTGCCTGTGGAAGCCAGCCCTCTCACGCCTCCTCCACATACCCTACCAGTCCCTTTGCAGTGATGTGGCTTCTTTTGTCTGTCCATGGTTAAAAGGCTTCTCTCCAGCTAGCATTCAGTTAGTTATTCAGGATGATTTTAAAAATAATTTAGTTGTAATTCCAGTTAGGTTCTGGGAGGAGGTTTGTGTAACTTCCACTTACCCCTCCACCATCTTGGGTTCAAGTTTACGCAAATTTTTATTGCACAAAGTAAATTACAAGTTTCTTGAGAACTATTTCCCATTGTATGATTATATCAGCATCATTACCACTTGATTGTCAGAGTTACCAGTTATATTGAACTCACCATTTGTTGGACACATGTTAAAGAAAGTAAAACATAAAAGCTCATTTTTATATTTTATATTTCACAATAAACCTCTAAGGAAAGTTTCTATGATTATCCCCATTTTGCACATTAGAAAGGTGATATATAGAAATATTAATTGATGTCATTTACTGAAGGGCACTCAGTTAATAAGTGGGGGTTATTATAATGACCCCAAAGAATTTGCTTTGGAGTCTAGGCTCTTGACCTATACCTTTGACCATTTTCTGGGATAGTTATGGAAATCAAAGAAGTTATAGTTATTATATGCAAGCAATTTATGATTTCATTTATTGTACTCAAGAATTATGTGACAGAGAAAGGTCATTGCTAAGATTTGAAAAAGACAGTGTAAAGAAAGCAGCTCCCCTCAACATGAACATGTAATATGTATATCTACAGATGAAAATGAAATTTCAATGTTGTACATCAAAATGTTGACAGAGGTTGTTTGGGGTGGTGGCATTATGGAGGACTTTTATTTCTTTCTTTGTGCTGTTTTGAATTTTAAAAAATATTTGCTACATTTAATATACATTTTGTATAAAATATATTGCTTATATAATATGCATTGTTTTTGTTGCCAAAAATTACAAGGGCATCTTATAAGAGTTTCTTTCAGTCAAGTATAAACTTTCTTGTAGCCCTGTCCAATGCCCTAATCCTAGAAAAGTCAAAACTTCCCTACTGCTCCCCTCTTTCCTACATGGCAGGTCTTAGCAAGGACCTTTGACAGCTGCAAGGACTGGACATTTTGATTACTACTTTGATTTTAAATGATGGGGAATTTTTATGGCATAATTGTGACCAAATAAGTCATTAAGTTATGGGGTCTGTATTTTTGCTAAGGTTTTTATTTTTATATTTATATATTTTCAGGGGCAAGGGAAGAACCAGAAAAGAATAGATTTAAAAAGTAAATAGGAGAAAAAAATAAAGTTATTTTTATGATTAATCCACTCCCACCATGAGTCCTGCTTTTATTCAATGTTTATTATTTGTTTCCACATATATAAGTGTGTATCTATATCTATGTATATATCTATAACTATATGTATCCATATACAGAGAGAGAACTATTGGATGATTTTAAGATGTTTTAAATTTGAATTAGGTTTGATGAATGTAATCCACCTTTGGTATGTTTTAAGAGCCTGCAAAAAGGTTTTGGTTACTTTTCTACAATTTCTGGATTTGGGACTAATATTTCATCTGATTTTGGCAAGGCATTGAGACAGGCCTTGATGAGACTCAAATTTACTCAGTTATATATGTAAAATGTTATAGGAAGATAGAAGAAGCACTCAATATTTTTACTTTGTTGTCACCAAGGAAGGCTTTTCATATAGAAGGTAGAATTTGAACTTGGCCCTGAAGGATAAACAGACAGGTAGTATATCAGAGTAGATAAATGCAAGAACTTAAGAGTTGGAAAAGCCTATATTTAAATGCAATGATTATTACTTAGTAGCTGAAGGACCAAAGGTGATCCCTCAGATTAAAAAATGAAGATTATTATTATTTAATAACACAGCCCATTGTAATTTTATTAAACATTATTTAACTTACATATAATTATATAACAATATTATTGGTTATGGCAGGTTTCTGTCTCAGGTTTTATGCATTTCAAAAGATATAACTCAAACCAGTGTGACATGCATAGGTCCTATCTATTAGGAAGTGTTCACAGTGTCAGTAGCTGCTACCACCACTGGAAATTGGCCAGACCATAAAATAGTGGAGTGCTCTCCCAGGAAGAAGAAAGAGAGCATGGAGGTGTGTTTAAATATATACAGATCATGCCACAGAGAACTGGAAAATGAGAAAACCTCTTTGGGGTAGTCTGATAAATAGAAAACAATTAATGGAAGTGGGGATGTCAAAACTGAGAGCAGAGCTTTGGCATCTCAATCTGGGTCTACACAGCCTTCTTCTTTGTTTCATTTGCATCTGTCCATCTCTGGAATGGCATCCCTGACAGCACATGATACAGCACAGTCCAGAGCAGGTCAGAGTTGGCACTGGGAAATGGAATGCTCCACTAACTAGTAATGAAGGTCCCCACACAGCCTCTTACATTGGAATTAATCAGTTTTAAAGAGAGAAATGATGCCCCGATGCTTTGGGGGCTTTTTGTTCATATTACGCGTGCCAGGGGAAGCCCAATCTCCACTCAAGGACCTTAGTCAAGGCAGTCTTCTTCTATCATCTCCTCTGGATGCTGAGACTCTCTGGGAACCAGTATAAGCTTTCTTTTTTGGTTGTGTGTGAATGTGGAATTTGAGCACAAAATTTACAGCTTATTAACTCCCTTCTTTCTATACAGGCTGCTGAAAGAAACTCAAAGCTTGGGTAATGTTATAAAGCAGACAGGCAATCTTAAAAAATAAATTGGGAGTTGAGGTATGCTTGTGTCGGCTTTGAGAAATCAGAGCAAAGCGTGCAGATCAGTGAAGACACTGAACCCTTAGTGAAGATGCTAGAAAGGGATGTAATGTATCCTACATGTATGAGTTGAGGGCCTGTTGTGTGCAAAGCCTTACATAGGGCTAAGACTCTGCCCTGGAAGTTCTCATTATCAGATGGAGGTGAAAAAATACCCTCATAAAACTTCAAAGTGAGGCAAGGATGCTTCTTGGGCTGAGCCATAATGCTGAGTAAGAAGCAAGGGTGGGGGCAGGAGGTGGTCTCTAGGGAGCTCTGGTAGGGCAGATTGGACATGTGCAGGTCTGAAAGGATGGCTGCAGTCCTTTCATGAAGAGAGGCATGAGGACCATGGTCTAGGACAAAGGAAGAGCTACACCAGGGAGAGGTGGCAAGAGATAGCCCAGTGGTTTGGTGGCTGCAATGGTGAAAAACTCGTAAAGGGGAACAAAGCTGCTGGCACTCCTGGAAATGCTAACTATAAAAACTGGGTGGAATTAAAAGTTAGCTACAGTGCCTCTTTGGAAATGAAACACAGCACACATGTAAAGACAGGACTGGATACTGCTGTCAGGAGACTAATAGAGGCTTAATGCCCGGTGCTATAATTTCTCAGCTGGTTGACACCATGCCCGTTTCTTAAACTCTTTGTACAAAAACACTGGAAAGAGCTTTCTTGTAGGTGGAGAGAGTTCAATGAGATAGTCTCTAGTCATTATAAGTAGTTTGCCCATCATCTAACACATGGTGAATATGCAATAGATTTGACTATTGTTTTATTATTATTTGGCCAGCTTCTCTACCAAGCCTAAGATAAAGTACCAGAATCATAAAAATTAAGCTAATATATAAGCATTAAAAATAATGCTACTTCACCCCTGACTTGCAATTCTGGTTTCCAGCTCATAGATCTTAAGCATGAGTTTTTGAAGAGATTTAGAAGTTGAGAAGGAAAAGACTGGAGACTTTGGTAGAATTTGGAAAAAAAAAAGTTCCACAAGCCAAATAGAATCATTCCAATAGGCCCTGAGGCTGAGTTGTGTGCCTAGATGGGGAGATTTACAGGGAATGGATTTTTAGCACAGCAGAAGGTAAAACTTTTCAGTATCAAGGCTATTTTTTAAAAAAGATGAAAGGAAGGTAGGGATAAAAAGAGAGCGAATAAAGAGGGATGATGGGAAGGAGAGAAAGAACGAAGGAAAGATGGTGAAGGGAGGAGAAAAGGAAGAAAAGCAAAGCAAAGGGAGGGAATAAGTAAAAGGAATGGGGCAGGAGGGAAATAGGGAGGGAGGAAGGGAAGGAGGGAAGAGAAAAGCAATCAAGTCCTTGTGTGAGAAGGAGATTTAACAAATGATCCCTTCTACTCTTCCCCCCAGAAGTGTCCAAGAATAAATACCTATCAGATATTCCTGAGCAGATAGGAACTTGGACTAAATGGTTTTTAAAGTCCCTTCTAAGTCCATCTTTTTATGAAATTTTGGATTTTGAATAATGAGGCTGGCTAGAGAATGTAATTATGTAAAATGAATCCTTTGTTGTTTTGTTTTCTTGCAGTTAGTCTTTCAAATCCCAAAGAGCAAAACTCAAATGTTTACCAAAGTCATTATATACATAAAATTTGAGTCACAGTTACTGCATGCCCAAGGTTGACAGATATACTGTTTTTATCTATCTATCAAATTCTTACAAAAACATGACATTTATGATCTGATCCCTCTGGAGTCCAGTCCTCACTGAATATTCAGAAATAGTTTCTTTTTCAAAAATAGCAGCTGAATAAAATTTTTACTTAGTGAAATGGTGCTGCAATATTAGCAGCAATAAGCATTCATGATTGCTTTTTTTTTAGTGAAATATAAAAAATATGACTCTTGTCTTTGGGAATCTAGATCTTTCTAGCATGTATGACTAGTGTCATGCCTCTTTTTCAAACAATTTGATTTCCTCATTTAAAAGAGCAGTTCTAATTCCCACCTAGGTTTTAAGTCTTGCATGTTCTATTAATGTGGCTGTTGAAATTTATTGTTATTACACTTGGAACACTTGTTACATTACTGCCTTTGATTGAACTTGTATTAGCCAACTCACTCCAAATTCAAGGACAACATGTGTTATTGATTCTCTCAGATGGGTCTATTCAGAGAAGCACAGCTCAGATCTCTCTCTGGACCAGGAGGCTGAACACCTGGCATGTTTAGATTCTGCTATGGACCATACAGATTTGGGAATTCTTATAAGCACTGACATTTATTGTCATTTTATAGATCTGAGATAGTATTTTATTTATAGGCATACCTTGTTTTATTGAGCTTCACTTTATTGCACTACACAGACACTGTGTTTTTTTACAAATTGAAGGCAAAACTCCCCACCAGCAAAAATATCACAACTCACTTTATTGCAGTGGTTTGGAACTGAACCTGCAGTATCTCTGAGGTATGTCTGTGTTCCTGGATTCGATGGCTAAGCTTTGGGTAAGCCAGGACTTTTCTGGCTTTGTCGTGAGTGTCTCTGTGTTCTGAATAGAAAGGCTTTCCATAGACATAGTCTTTTATGTTTTAAATCAGCAGATTTTCTCACAAGCATACATTTTTCTTTAAAAATATTATGAACTGGAAAATAATAAATGCATACCTTTATTTAAAGATATTTGTTCATGTAGATAGAAAACCAAGACAGACCAAAGAATAGCTTTCTACACAAAGGGAATGTATATCTGAGTTTGCTATGAGTTATGAAAATTGATGAGGTGATTTTTATTTAAGAGAAATACAAGGTAGCTAATTTCAAAGAAATATGAAAGAATATTGTTGTTTTATGGATGCTGCAAATGGGTAAATTACGTTTAATGAGAGGAGTGACTTTGCTGTGCTAGTTGAAAGGCAGAATCAAAGGCAACACTGAACCTTTCTGGAAGAACATGTTGGATGAGTGACAGGAATTTGAGGCAGTGGCAAATCAGCCAGGTACTAGTTCCATAAAACAAGAGTTGGGGTTTGTCAAAGCAGAGAGCCTATAGTAGAGGCTACACACATTCTCAAATAAAATCTTCTTACTTTTAGAGAAAAAAACAAATAGAGTCTTAGAGAGAAGAAAAGCTCATAAAACTCATTAGCAGAGCTTGAACTAGGACCTTGGCCTACAGAGCTTTGGCTCAGTAACCTCCCAGCCCACCTGCTATAGGAGAAAATATGCCAGTTGTGTCAGCACCCCCACAGATTCAACCTGAGCAAGCTGGGGTGGCCTCCTTCAACCTGTAAACTGGGCAACATGGGGTCACATGTGAGGGCTAACATTGGTCCTTGAGAGAATGCTGTGCAGTCCTGACTTAGGCTGGAGGACCACACTTGATGAGTTCTGGAATGTTCTCTCTCTGTCTCTGACACTGAGGCTGCAAGTGCTGGGTATACAATTGGTACTTAATACATACTTGTTGAATGGCTGCATACCTGCTCTTCTCGCTACACTTTTCTGCCACAATGATCCCAATAAGTCAGTGATTTTATTATACACTGTGCCCATATTAATTTTCAGAGCAACTCATTCCCTGTTGGGTCAAGTTTAAACTCCCATCCTTCTACTTGGTAGAGTATCACATCCCTTAGTCTTTCATCTACCTCAATTGGAGCAATGTCTCAAGCCCTATTCAAATCATGCTTCTTGTATGAAACTTTCTTTGATACAGAGGCAGCCTAAACTTATCTTTCTTTCCTCTAAAGTCACATAGATAGCCACAATCAGGATGGCACAGATGTTTTGTGTAGTGAACCCCTCCAGAAGCAATAATTGTATAATAAACAATAGGACTCAGTGGCACAGTTCTGGGTGAATTTTTCAAAAAGTCATCAGTGAGATCAAGTTCCATTTACCCCAAAAATTCCGTACTATACAAGGCTGTTTACTACAGTTTACAAACTGTTTGGGAGTAATTGCTTTCTTCCTTCCCTATCTCACTTTCTCTAACCCTCCCTTGAGCCTCTTGGAGTGAACTTCTCACATATGCTACCTGCACCCAATTCCTCGTTTCAGGGTTTGCATTTAAGGAAACCCAAAATAAGACATCCTATATCGAAAACTTAGCCCTGGTTGGTGTGGCTCAGTGGATTGAGCACCGGACTGTGAAGCAAAGGGTCGCTGATTCAATTCCCAGTCAGGGCACTTGTCTGGGTTGAGGGCCAGGTCCCCAGTAGAGGGGCATGTGAGAGGCAACCACACATTGATGTTTCTTTCCTTTTCTTTCTCCCTCCCTTCCCCTCTCTCTAAAAATAAATAAACAAAATCTTTAAAAAGAAAAGAAAACTTAAATAACAATAAAGTTCCCAACTAGAGCTATGTACATTATAGGGACTAAAATTATACAGGTTAAATAAATATAGATAAATGAAAAATATGGAAGTTCAGAGTGGCTATTCATTTCCAATAGGATCCCCATGTAGTCCAGTTGGTACCCCACCCAACTGATGCACCCATCTTCTAGCTTCTGTGTTGGCTGTCACAGGGGCCACTGCCCTCAGCCAAGAGGAGCTGCCTCACTCAGGAGGCCACATGTACCATTTAGAGGCAGCCAGTGACTGACTGACATGGGGATAACACAGGGTACTACTCTTGCCTCAAAAGGAGCTCTGTGGTCCAACTCATACTCCAGATTTCCTTGTGGGATCAGGTTGAAGCTAGATGCCACATCAGCTTCTACTATATTGTTCATCTGCTTTCTATGCCTCATCCTGCCTCCCTTACTCCCCTTTACTTAAGAGCTCTCCCTCAATATATTGCATACATCTAAATCCCCATTTCAGTCTCTGATTTCAGAGAATTTGATTTAAGACAATTCCTGATATCCATTGATCTTCATTATCTTCCAGGGCCTTTTCCCAAGACCCCTGGACAACCTATGACTTCTTTTCTCATATAATGTGACAATTTATATATTCAATAAATTTTAGAAATTTCGCCAGTGCAACAAGGTAAGATCTGCCCATTGTCCTTATTCTCATGTCTTTCTATTAAAAGTCCAAGAATAGTGGTTGGCATCTCTTTCAAGAAACAGCCAAAGAAGATATAAGCTGTTTGGTACAGGCAATGACATGAATATGTTAATTCTCTCGGAAGAATAAATAAATTTTTTAGAGGAAAAAAATCATGACTTTTCTCTGTTTCTTTCCATATAAATTTTATTGCAACACTATATAGAATGATATTTAACACAACTCAGCTAATAGTTTATGAGACCACTTTGAGGTTAGAATATTTTGGCTGCCCTATTGCTTTTGTAAGTGAAGGGAGCAGAGTAGCTAGAAAGATCAAGAACAACCTTTTAAATCCCCCAAGGCTTTGTTTAATGGAGTGAATACAATCAAATTTCAACAACCCATGGCTAGATTATCTATGGCAAGTACTTGTCAGACTTCACTGTGCACTTGAATCACTAGGAAATCTTGTTTAAATGTATCTTCTGGTTGGGTAGGTCTAGGGTGGTGCCTTGGATACTACATATATGAAAATGTCTCCTAAAATGGCAATGCTAATTGTCCATAGGCTGCACTATTGTCCACAGACTGCACTTTAAGTAGCAAGGTTTTACATTTTCTTTCACTCCAGTAGTTCTTATTTTTCTCCTCTGTGACTGTATAGATAATATAATCTAAAGATAAAATTGAAAGTCATACATTGAGGCCCTTCATGACTATGCAGCGTAAGCAAAATTGTTCTCCTGCCATGATGACAAACTGTCTCTAAAGACATATAATTACATTGTATTTGATCTGAAATATGAAAAATATTGACTTTGGGTCAATTACTCTTATAGGTGGAATCAGGCTGAGGCTAGATTTCTCCTTAATACACATCCTTACCTATCTTTCATAAAAGGGTATCATCTTAAATGATAATGAAAACAGAGGCAGATTAAGGTCAGTTGAGGCTCCAGGTGCAGAAGAAAATATTGGACCCCTTAAAAAAAAAAAGGAGAGAGACAGGGAAAATAAAAATGCATGCCTTCAGAAGTCAGGGCCCTTCAGGTGTTCAGGGTACACTCCTGGTGTGCCCGCCATTAAATCTGCCTCTGAATGAAAGGAAAGTAAATACAGTCAATATCAGGATCATAAACAGTCTGCATAATAAAAATATACTGATTGTATCCTAGCTTGCCTGACCTTTGGGGATACCACTCCACAATGGGAAATTTTAGACTCAGCTTCTGCAATGCTTCATCAAGTTCCAGTTCATATCTTGAACATGAAATACCAAATTCAAGGTTTACTTCAGTATATTTCTTGAACTCTAACTTAGACTTGAAGCAATTTACTTCTCCTAGATAGCTAGTCCATGTTTCCAATGTATAGCTGCCATCCTGAGAAATATACCTCTTAAAAAAATATCTTTGAGCAGGAACAAGGAAAGAATGCTCACTCTCACTGCTATTATTCAACACAGTCCTGTATTTTTCTAGCCACAGCAATCAAGCAAGGAAAAGCACTTAAAGAACACAAAGATTGGTGGGGGGGAAATGGTCAATATTGGCAGATGACATCACATTATCTATGGAAAACCTTAGATCATCGAAAAAATAATGTAATTATTAAAAGAATTCAGTGAAGTAGTAAAATAAAAATTAATGTCTACCCCTCTGTCATGTTTGTACACAGTAATAACAATGAGAAGAAGAAATAAATGAAATAATTCCCTTCCAATTGCCCAAAAAAGAATACACTAAAAAAAAAGAAAAATTGTTTATTTCTGTTTAAGATAGTACAGACCATCTATATAGTTTTACAATGTTCTCAGTAAAATGAATACGCACAATGTTTATAAAGCTAGAATATCACACACATAACATAGTGCTTTTTCACAGCGGAGTGTTGAACATGTAAAACAAGATGGAATTTATAAACTTTCTAATTTCCCTGCAGACCTATTTTTTAAAATCTTTTATATCTTTAAGATAATTAATGTGGTTGATGTCAGCTAAAATGGCAGAGTAGGGGCCTAACCTCAGAAAATTGTCTCCTCCATAAAATCTACAAGAAAATTGGCAAAAATAGTCAGAACTAGGTAGAGTTAATTTTTGTTACTCTGGAAATTAACCAAAGACAAATAATTTATCTCTTGAGTCTAGTATCAAGAATATATTTAAAAAACTCTGAAACTCATGCCCTGGCTGGTGTGGCTCAGTGCATTGAGTGCCAATCTGTGAACCAAAGGGTCGCTGGTTCAATTCCCAGTCCAGGCACATGCCTGGGTTGCAGGCCAGATCCCCAGTAGGGGGTGCTCAAGAGGCAACCACACATTGATGTTTCTCTCCCTTCCCCTCTCTAAAAATAAATAAATAAAATCTTTAAAATAAAAAAACTCTGAAAATCAACAATAAAAAGACCAATGTGGGCAAAATACTTGAAAAGATATTTCCCCAAAGAAGATATGAAAATGCCCAATAAGCACATGAAAATATTTTCAACATCATTACTTATTAGGGAAAGGCAAATAAAAACAACAATGAAATACTATTTTACATCAAATAGTATGTCTATAATAAAAAACACAAACAAAATCAAGTGTAGACAAGGGCGTGGGGAAGTCAGAACCATCATTCATTGCTGCTGGGCATGTGAAGTAGTGTAGCTGCTGTGAAAACCAGGATGGCCGTTCCTCAAAATGCTAAACAGAATTACCATGTGGTCCAGCAATTCCATTTCTAGATATGTACAGAAAAGAACTGATAACATATCTTCATACAAATATTCAATACTTGAAAAAGACTCTTTATAGCAGTTTTACTGTTAATAGTTAAAAAGCAGAAGCAACTTAAGTGTTCATCAACTGATGAATGGATAAATAAATGAGCTATACTTATACAGAGGAATATCAGTCAGCCATACAGAGGAAGGGAAGATTGAGCCATGCTGTGGCATGCATGAAGCTTGAAAACATGATACGTGAAAGAAATCAGACACAAAAGGCCACATACTTAATGATTCCATTTGTATATAATGTCAGACTAGGCAAATCCATAGAGACAGAAAGTAAATTAGTGGTGACCAGAAGCTGTGGGCAGGGAGAATGCAGAGTGACTGTTAATGGATATGGAGTTTCTTTACGGGGAGCGGAAAATGTTCTAAAAAAGGGAGCAAGTTTGCACAGCCTTATGAACACATGGAAACCATTGAATTGTATACTCTCAAAGGTTATTTTTAATATATGAATCATATCTCAATTTTTTAAAAAATCAATGTGAGTTCACAAAAAAGGAGACATATTAAACTTCACTCCAAATATAAAAGATATCGCAAATCCTAATTTAATTAATATGGGGTCATTTCTTTACTTGTTCTGTTAATCTGATACCACCTATTGGTAAAAATATTTGAAGCTAAGAGCAAAAAGCATCCCTGTGTTAGTGAGGCTGCATTAATTCAACAACAAAATGAATAGAGGGTTTGCATGCTCAAAGCTAAGAATTCTTGAGGAAGAAATAAAACCCAGGAAATAAATATACACCAATAGGAATAACATAATTTTGAATTAGCTTAGCTTTGTTACTTCTGTTCAAAAAAGTTTGAAATAATGGTGAGAGAAAAGAAAGAGAAGAACATCATTGCATGAAATTTGGATTTTAATTTGAGAAAAATCATATGGTTTTTCTCCTTGTTACTTAATAACTTGTGGGTTAATTTTCTCTCCATAGGGCAGTTGTCTCCCTTAGTGATCATGACTAAAATGTACGTTTGAATCACCTGGGGACCTTGTTAAACTGCAGATGCTAATTCAGTAAGTCTGGAATGGAGCCTGAGATTCTGCCTTTCTGAAGAATTTGCAAATGATGATGCTAATTGTCCATGGATTGATCACACTTTCGGTAGCAAGGTCTTACTTGGCTTTTCTTCTTTCTCCTTGGCACACATCACTTAATAAAAAACATCCATTTAGTTATCCAGTTGAATAAATAGATGGCTTTTTCCACTGTGGATAAATGTCTTTGGCATAAACACTTTCCTAGGCACACATACACAGAGTGGAGGAATCATAGCACATAAACATGGGGAGAATTTCGTGGAATCCATCAGAATTTTTTTCCTATATAATCTCAGATCACACTGCTGCTGCCACATTTTTGCACATAAGAAATGTGAATTGCAGTCAGCTGTGAAAATTGAAGTTTACCTTCATCATGCATGGGAATTACTTCAATAAATTTTACTTGAATAAGTGAAACTGAATTGTAAGCACTTAAATGTGTAGGCTCCTGCCTATCAGGACTAACAGCCATCTCCATATGGGTTACCAAAGCTGTAAAAGATGTAATGTCCCACTACTGGCCTTCTGAGTCATGGACCTATTGACGCAGAATCCGCTATACGTTTTCATGCTATGAAGTACCTCAATGGAAACTTATCTCGCCGAGGTAGCACAGAACCTAATGAGGTCCTTTCTCTTCTGTGCTGGCTTCTTCTAGCGCCAGAGGAAAGTTAAGCCCTGTTATTCAAGATTAAAATAAAGTTGTCCCTTAAAGGAATTCCCTAGGTCTATGACCAACCAAGGCATGCAGAACTGACCTGCTCACTTGAGAATAAGACTTAACATTTGTTGAACACCTAGTATGTGCTCCAGCACTGTGATAGTTTCTTTAATCATCACAGTAACTGAAGAAACAAGCTTCTTGAGAGAAAGGACTTTGCCTATCTTGTCCAACATAGAAATATCTAGTAGCTGGAATGATAGTTGACACAAAGCAGGCATGCAGTAAACATTCAGTGACTGACCAAATGAGATATATAAATGAGATGATGCTTACTAGGACAAATGCTCCTTTCTCACGCCCTCTTTGCCAGAGCTGGCTGTACCTCATAAGCATGACTGACCCTAATTGTTTAATGAGCCTTTATCCTCTGGACTAGAAAATTACTGGGAGCATCCTGAAGGCACAGACACTCCGGGAATATGAAACAGGACATACCAGACCACAACAATCAAATGATGGGACCCCGCAACCAAAGATAACATTGAAGCCTATGTAAGGCCACCTGAATCATCCTGCTCTACAACCACCCCAGTCACCTAATGAAAGCTCAAGTCTGCCAGCCCTCAGGACTGGTGCTGGTGCAGTTCTCAGCCCCTAACCTTTTCCCTCCCTTTGGAAAGTAAAAGTAAAAACTTTTACTCTCTGCGCTTTCGTCTCTTTGTGAATTCTTTCACAGCCTGCGTCACCGACCACCCTAAAAGTGTTCTAATTTTATGAGAAAAATATCTCAAAAGTTCAGAAATTATATAACTTCTCCTAAATCACAGAGCTAGTGAATGTCACAGCCAGAATTCAAAAGATGGTCCATGAGCTTCTGAACTACATACTAGATCAGCTGTGCTCTCCCATTTCTTTTTAAAATCTTACAACAAAGCATGGTATCTCTCATCTCCTGGGGTGTGCCTAAGTATTATGAGCATGACATCTTTCTTTTTATTCTGACCAAAAATCCATTCTTCTCTCTCTAGAATGAGGTTACATATCAGAGTAAATTCAGTTAGGAAGCATTTATTTTTATAAACTTAGGTAATTTACAAAGTATAGCAACAAATTACCAGTAACACAGTAGTGTGTCTTTGGATTCTGGCCGAGTACCACTATACTAAATAAATATATAGGATACCCAGTTAAACTTGCATTTCAAATAAATGTCAAACAATATTACAATATTAATATGATGCAACATTTGGGATATACCTACTAGCAAATTATTTGTTGTTTGTTCAAAGTTCAAGTTTGATTGGGAGTATTGTATTTTACCTGGCAATCTTAACCATCCTAGATCACACCCCCTACCTAACATAATAGCAGGAGCTAAAAGTAGTTGGTTGAATAGACAAATAAATAGATAAGTAGAATAGATAAACAAACGATTTTTAGAATCTCTAACTCTCTGTTTGGGACATTACATTTAGGCGAGTGTCAGTGTGTGTCCTATTTTATCTCATTGGCAACATCATCACATGTCCTTTGAGTCAGTGCTTATCTTCAGGACCAGGGGCATCATTTGGCTCAGGCTGCACAGTCAGAAAGCTTCCAGTTTTAGGTTTATCTTTAGATTAAATTATCCACAGAAAATAGGAGTGAGTACAGAAGTGAAAGAAAATGTTTATCAAACAACTTTAGAAGTGATCTCATTAAAAAACCCATGCCACTGGTCCTGTATTAGCTTCCTACTGCCACTGTAATAATTTACCACAAATTTAGTGGTGCAAAGTAGCACAAATTTATTAGTTTATGGTCCTGGAGGTCAGAGTGTAGGGGGTTAAAATCAAGGTATTGGCAGGGCTGCATACTTTCTGGGAACTTAAGGGAATCCATCTCTTATCTTTTCCAACTCCTGGGGGACTCTGCATTCTTTGGTGCCTGGCCCCCTTCCAACAAAGGTATCACTCCAACCTCTGCTTCTAGCCTCACTTCTCTGACTTGGACTTTCTTGCCTCTTGTGATTACATTGGGCCCACTCAGATAAACTCAGATAATCCAGGCTAACCTTTTCCTCTCTGGATCCTTACTTGAATCATGTTTCAAAATCCCATTTATCAGTAAGGTAACATATTCACAGGTTCTGAAGATTAGGACACAGACATCTTTGGGACCATTAGTTTCCCTACAACAATCACTGTGAATTAAGGTGTAATTACACTGCACAGTGCTCTTTATAAGTGTTGACTGACTAAATGTAAAACAATAAAGTATACCAACATTTTTACAACTTCCTCTAGTATTTCTTCATTTTTTAATATCCTTGGAAGCTCTTTGACTTCTGAGAGGCCTAACTTGAAGTAACATGATTTCTTTTCTCAATAATGGAAGAATTGCCCAGTTCGGTACACGAATCTGTAGCTCTCAACCTTGGCTACACATTAGCATCAACTGGGGACTTTTTTAATGTCCCAATATCAAGGCTGCACACTAAATCAATTACATCAAGATCTCTGGGAAATGGATCCAGGCTTCGACATTTTTAAAAGCTCCCCAAATAATTCAAAAGTGAGAACAGCTACATTAAATTTAACCTTCCATTGGTTGGCTAACATAATTTTTTCTTCCTTTACTCTTTCCTGATTTCTTCTTGTAGCCTGTTTTTCTTGCTATGCTCAACTTTCTCTCCCTATCTGTAGGTAATTTTGATTCCATTCTATTCAATAAGGAAAGACATATAGAGGCATTCAACAATCAATATGGTACAACTTAGTGTGGAGAGTGGGAACAAAAGGATGATCTGCTTTACCCCTAAGAAGCAAATTTTCTACCTATCTCACTCCTTAGTTTCCTGCAGAATGAGGGGTTTGGAATGAAGCTTTCTATGGTCTTTTCTAATTTATAAACCCCATAATTCTAAATATAAAATAAGAGCATGGTCTTATGAAAGGAGCTCTGAATCCCCACAATGAAGATTAGGTATGATTTCATTAAAGGCAGATGCTTTTATTCTATGCATCACTGTTTGTCTTAGTTTTGTTTTCTCCAGAAGCAGAATAAAAGGAAAGGATTTGAGTGCAAGTGATTTATTTAAGAGATAACCATAGGAAGCACCAGGACAAGGCAGGTGATTCAGGGTAGATCCTCAAGTTTAGTATCACAGTAAGTAACTGGCGCTCAACCCTGCTGGGGAACCCTGGAGCCTGTGTAGAACATGGGCTTCAGAGTTATCCCACCAGAGGGGAGAGGTTGCTGGAGGCAGAGGTGCTATATACCCATATTTGATTTTTATCACTAATTTGTTGATGGCTGCTCTTGGGGATGGTTAATTTCCTAGTCCTCTCACCCTGCTGTGATAAGGGCAGAGAAATGTGGTAGCAAGAGAAGCCCTCAGGCAAAAGAGATGTAAATGCTGGCATTTTGATGTCAGGTCAATGTGCACCACAGTGTTAGGGCCAAAGGAGATATAGACAGATGCTAACGTGGCTTTTTTTAAAAATGGCAATAAACTATTGTATATTAATTAAGGACATTTGAGAAATATTTCTGAAGTACTTTAAGAACCCTCCACACCCTTTGAGAAAGTTCCTTGCTGGCAGGCAGCTTATTGCAAAAAACTATTCTCCCTGTATCAAAGGCTCTCTTGGATTCTTTTAGAAAAGATAAAATTTTTAACTGCTTTGGGCCCCATTTAGTTAAAGTTTGTTTCAGGTCAATAAACAACAGATTTTTTCTCAAATATCAGGAGGTTAAGGAACTAGATTTTCAGTAGTGAAAGTAAATAAAAAATAAACATTACTTTCAGGTATTGACAAACTCCTATGTGGGGGTTAAGAAGGAAGAGGTTGCTAATAAGCTGTGCATCTCCTCTCTAAGCCCAAAGGGAGAAAGTTGTCCTTTCCATATCTAGGCCACGGTCTGCAGACATGTACCAGGGCACACAGATTTGATTTCTCCCCACCCAATTAAATGCCACGACTGTGGCTCAGGTTCATCACAGCTATGCACTCCCAAGACCAGGGACTCCTTCCATGGCTCAGTGTAGAGTGCTCGACAAGGTGGGCTGGCCATTTCACAATCTATCCTTTCCAGGAGGTGGTAAATGTTTTGACTTCATTACTCTCATCTCTCTTGATTTCAATCATCAGAGTCTTCACTATGACACTGATGGAAGGGCAGCATCCCTGAGCCAGATTTCTGCAAGTGCAGAGTAGAAGGTGAGTGATTGAGTCTGGGTGCAGATGGAGACAGTGTAACGGGTGGACCACATGCCCCCAACGTGAATGAATCAGGGTTTTAGGTCTCCAAACAGGAGCATATATTCAAAGCCATCAAAATTACTCAGCTCCATTTGAGCTGCTGGGTGACCAAAACTACACAAATTAGGCTAGACCAAGAGAAGAATCACTCAGTTGAGTCCAGCCCATATTGCTTATCCACTAAATTATGAGTAAATTAAGTGGTGGTTGTCTTAAGTCACTATATTCATGGTGGTTGTTATACAGAAACAAAATAGTAATAGTTTGTTCAGCAACAACCCATGGGTATTTAAGGGAAGCTTTTGACATTTCAAAAATATTTACAAGTCTATTTAGCCCTAGTTAAAATAGCTCAAATTTTATTATACATTTTTTGTTGTTGTTGCAGGCAGGCCCATTATATGTTAGATTTGTCTTGTAAATTTTCTCCTGCTGCACCTTTGTTTATTCAGGCCCCGATCATCTCTGCCTGCCCACAGCAAACCGCTGTTCCAAATCAACCTCCTTCACAATGTTTGCCTTGACTTCTGCCTCTAAATGACTCCTTCATCCACTAAACCCATGCAATCATTAAAAGGATCTATTTATTTCACACTATATCCATTAATCTAAAAGCCTTATTTCCCACCGAGACTATGTTTCTTGCAGGAAAGACGATGCCTATACCTAGTATGGCATCTTTCACATGGTTCAAAATGTGTGAGTAACCATCCAAAAATGTAGGTGTCTCACTATGGATCTACTGTGTATTGTTCTTTAAGCTGATACATGGCAGGAAGAAAAAGTTCTAAGTCCATGGTTCTCTCTTTGGCTCTGTATTTGTGTTCATTACTCTTTATGACCCTTAGCCTTATAGTTTCCAAATATATTTTATGATTGGTAAAGAAATACCAAGGGAGTATTTTCCTTAGAGTCATTGTAAAGTGTTGTTACTGTGTTGCATGTGGTTTCAGGAGTTAAAGTGGAACTCATAAAGCATATGCAGGGGTGCTGCCCAATACAACAAACTAAGTGAGTGCAGAAGACTTCAACATATTTGAGGTACTGAGCTCCACTGAGTTAAACTCATCTCCACTTTCTTGCTTTTCTTTTTTTCCCTTCTCATTACAACACACTTGGGAAGCAAATTGAAACTCTGGTCCTCGTTAGAGTTAAGATCAACCCTACACATAAGGATTTCTTTTCAATTTAGTGATACTGTCTTTTGAACTTGAAGAAGGTCAGGTTTCAGGGATATTACATTTCTGGTAGATGAGCCTTTATTATGGGTGATAATTTTAAACCCTGTTCCCTGGTGGGGAGTCACTGGCAGCAAGCATTGGAACTCAACAGGGTCTCTAAGAAGATCTAAGCAAGAGGTGCATAAAAATGCAAGAGAAACGTCGGTCCACACATTTCCCCATGGAATGTGATGCAAAATTCATAACAGTGACAAACCTGACCTAGGAGATAATCTGAAAACAAAGACAGGATTTACTTGAACTATTGGTCCAGAGGTTCAAATGATGCCTCTTGGAATAAGAACTAAAGTATCTACTTTCACAGTTTTTCAGTTTATAAGTTCAAGGGTTCAAAGGTGGTGGCTGGTTGAGAGTCCAGGCATTACTCTCAGGCAGCTTGAATCAAAATGTGCTTAGTCACTAACTGTGTGACCATGAACAGATTATTTAACCTATATTAGTATGGACTCCTCATTTGTATCTTAACCCATAGATAATGTAACTTATAGATTGCTTTACACATTTCCTAATAAATAACAATCATGCAGAAAATGTTCAATGCATTTTCTTGCAGTGTTACTTATCATACAGTGTTACTAGCTTGCCTTGGTCTTAGAATTGTTAAAAAAATCCTTTTGTACCAGTGTCTCAGGTCTGGACTCCAGAAGAAAACCCTTAGACAAAGATTCACTTATAAGTAATTTATTATGAAATTGCTCCCAGAAAAGCCTGGTGAAGTAGTGAGGGAAGCTGGACAGGGAACAGGAAGGAACCAAGTGATGATGGAGAAATTTCAAGTGCATTTCCAGCTCAGCCTGCCCTCAAGGGGCACTCCACAGTTTGTCTTATCTCATGACAAGGGAACTGGGACTTCATAATTCAGCACTAAAGAATCATCAATTAAGGCCTTTTATTGGAAGTAAGGTACACAGAATGAGGAGGAAGAGAGATGAACAAATGCTGAATATTTTCAGGAAAGAAATATGGGTTTATTCATGTAATAAATATTATATTATATAGACTAGACTAGACACCCCCCCAAAAAATATATATATATATATAGTTTTTACCACGTATTAGGTGTGCCTTAGAGACTTAATGAGAGATGAGGGCTGTATTTTCAAATAAAGACTTAACACTGGTCAATGTGAAATAGTTCAAATTCAAGTGCACTTCCCTGCAATTGCACTTACATGGATGAATACATTTTGAATTGTCTGACCATTTATATTCAGATTTTCAGAACAGTTCTAACAATCACATGACAGAATCACTTTCATAACTAACTTTACTTTAATTCTAATTGATTTTAGAATTAGCACAAATCAGGAGGCACTTGGGTACCACATGACCCAGAGTGCAAGCATGAAGCTTAGAGTTTCTGATTCCTCAGGGAGTCCGAAGGGAAAGAATCAAGTGCATGCCCTCTTTCAAGTCTCTGCTCTTCCTTAAATGGGTGACACTTAACACAGTTTGCTCAATTTCTTTCATATGAATGACAATCATTTTATACACAATCACATATCACACTCTTATCTCGCTCTAGGCACTTTGCTAAGTGTTTCACACCAATAGAATTCAGCATTCCAATAGCCCAATAATGAAGCTATCATTACCATTTTATAAATAGGGGGAGAGCCTTACCGTTTGGTACGAATATACGAAAGCTCAGCTCACTTGCTCTGATGTAGCACAAACTTTGGGGTATAATTTATATTCTAGAGCTCCCCTTGGGATCGTGTTGTAGATGGAAATTTACTAAAACATTCCACTCCTCTCTTTGCTTCTTCCCCTTCTAGCACCTCCCCTTAGTCTTTCCTGAGAACAATTTCTTAAAAGGTCACTTGTATATTAATTTTCACTATGGGTAGCTGTCTTAAGATACTAGTCCAGTGGGACATTATTACCAATTATAACACCAAGGAAAGATCATCAATACAACTTGTTTAAACTTCCCACAGGATTGGCGAGGGTGACAACCCACATTTGAACTCAGATCTGGCTCCTTCTCAAAGTCTGTCTTACAGCCTATCTCAGAGTTTCTCCCAATAAACTGAGGAGGTCATGACAACTTAGGTATATAACTTAACAGATAACTTTAGAGCACGACTCTGGTAATATCCACTCAATCTTACACCCTTTTCAATTACAGAACAACTTTTTTTTTAAATAAAATGTTCAAGATATTGAGTCTCTGAATCATCTCTTATAAAACTCTGCAGACTCTGGGAAGAATGGCAGGAAGGAATAAACCTCCCTTCCCTGCTAGTTTACTTCTATGGTCTGAGAAGTTTCTCTTTTTCTTTTTCTTTTTTAATTTCTCCATTTGGGGAAAGGCTTTAGGCATTTTATCACAATATAGGGATGGGAGAAATATGTGTTAGAGGCAGGTATGGAAGGTGGGCAATTGAGTTCTATTTGGGACATGCAAACCCTATGAGACAAAGCCTCGGTTCTCTGGACTCTGCACTTTGTGTGGGGCAGTGCACCCTCTGTCAGCCAGTCCTTGACTCATTCCACCCATCCAAATTGTTTTACAGAACACCTCCAGCGGCATGACTCAGATCCAACTTAAAACCAGCCCTAACTGTGGCACTAAAGAGACTTGTTTTTCCTCCCAATCCCTGCTTCAGTGTCTGTCTTCCAAGCTGTCCTGGGAGCAATCTCATTACTTACAACATTCCTGTGGAAAGAAATCGGTGGTTGGGCCACAGAGGTCCAAGCAGAGTTTGTCATTTGTACAGTAACTAAGACAGTCTAAGTGTCTGTGAATATAGGAAAGGTTGTCACCAAAGGAATCTGAAGAGACACATAAAATGTGTCAGCTGCAATACTGTATAATTAATAACTAGGAATTACAGTATGAATGTAATAGTTTTAATGATAGATGTATTTTATCAAGCAATTTGCTGTGTGCGTGGCACTGCCCTAAGCCTTTTATGTGCATAATTTCATTTGGCTTTGTGCAACACTGACTGGATCATGGCCACAGTCTTCTACCCTTCTCTTATAACACCCTAGGAAATATAATTTCATAGCAATGCCTATCAAGAGGTGGAATCTATTTTCTTACCCCTTGAACCTGGCCACGTTATTTACTCAGATCAATGAAATGCAGTGGATATATCTGTGTAGCAACTCTATGTCTTAGAAGTCCACGTGCACTGCCACTTTCTCTCTTGGCACCTCATCACCAGGAGAATAAATGTGATGCACAACTGGACAGAGACCACATGGGACACAGATGAGCCCCCCAACCTGAGGCCATCCAGGACCAGCCATGTACAACTGACCAACCAGCTCTTCAAGGATGCATCAGCAAGTCGGTCAGTCAGCCAAGCCCAAGGCAGGTCTGCGGAGTCTTGAAGCCGACCCACAGAGTCATAAGCAAAATCCATGTTTATTGCTATAAGTCACTTAGGTTTTGTGCATGTTTTTTTTATACAACATGGATGTGGCCATGGATTCCTGATCCAAAGCTTATCAACAATTCTACAGTGGAGACATGATTTTTTTAACAGATGTGGAAACAGTAAAGGTTAAATGACTTGGTCAAGATCACACGTTAAGCGTTAGATTGTAAACCAAGAATATCTAACTCCATGGTTTTAATTGCTACAATTTACTGGTTAATTTTTCTCTGGATTCTTGATCTTTATTTCTTGCTGACTAATGCTTTGTAGTAAATAATTTGACCATGTGGTCATCTGCCTTAAGATGGTATACCTCTTCTTAATTTTATGTTTTGAGGTGGGTAGGATGTTATAATCAAGCAAATATTAAATATGCAAAACATTTAATTGGGGAGAGAATATCAGAATGTGTGACAGAGGAAAGATACCAAAGGAAAAGTAGTTAAGTACAAATTTTACCCTAAAGGAGGAAAGGCAGGTATGACATGGAGTGGACTGATGTGGACAGTGAGCCCATCAGGATATGACTGGTCCCTTATGTAGCTCGAGTTGAGTCTGGAGTATGTAGATCTTTGAGTTTTGGGATTTTGCACTGCCTTTCTAGGAAACCTGATATCGTTAAGCTGCTTTGTCTGTTCTTTGAAAAGTGAGACCCTAAATGTGTTGGGCTGATGTTTATGTGTGGCTTATGGCACCAGTCTCCTGCATTCATTTAAAGCTGTACCTCAGACTGCCTGCTGCCAGGCTGAGGACCTGGTATCTATATATTCAGTCAGGGGCCTCTGCTGTATTTATTCAGCTGCATCTGAAAACAAAGGAAACTACATGTAAGGGCGAGGTCAGTCAGCAAGCCTGGGCCTCCTGCGGCGCCAGGGTTTATATATCTGCCCAGTCAGTGTGGCGGGGAGACGTGGGCCTCATTCCCATTAGTGTTAATGGAGCCAGTCGTATGAATCCACCACATACCAATGTGTATTCTCTCATGTTTTGATATCTTAATGCACAAAATTACATCTCTAGGGAAAGGCTTGCCTCCTCTTAAGTGCTCCCAATTCCCATTAATGATAATGGAACAGAGACCCACACACACCCACCATAGCTCAGAAAAGTGGGCAAAATATGAGAGATGATTAGGTTTCAGGGATGTCGCAGGAGACTCACAAAAACTGCAGGGAAGGTCTAAAATAATCCCTCTTTTCAGGCTTATTTAAGCAGTTTCATTATACGTGTTCATTTTTCCCAGAACCATCAACAGATAATTGGCTACATCCTCCTCTCCTGGAGGAAGGAGTTGATGTCTATTCATGTTGAGAATACCCTTAGGGATCTGGGTGTATTTTTGAAGAAAGGGAGTGGAGAAGGTGCTGGAGCTGGGTCAGCAGGAGGGAGATGAAGAAAAAGACAGTGTGGGGCTTCCAGCTTTTCCCGCATGTGGGAAGAGCTGACACAGACTCTAACAGATGCTCTGAGCTGGAGAAGAGCGGTATGAGCTAAGAAAGTGCCCACTCTCCCCTGCCTGCAATTTCTTCTGGAAGATGCTCATCTACATTTTAGAAAAAGCAAGATAAGCAATTCTGTCCTTACCCTACCCTTTTTCTCTTTGTAGAGAGGGCACTGATAGAGGTTCTTTTATAGTCTGAGATTGTTAAAGAGATATAATTATGTAATTTACAGATAAGGCTGTGTGATCAGAATACATATTAATGTGAAAATCAGCCAACACTTATTTACTCTCTCTTCAAGTTTGGCTGATTTTTCTCCTGTTCAAATAGAATTGTACCCTTTTGATGATTTCATATAGTTTAAGGAAATGGCTTGGCTAGATTCAGACACATCTGTAAGCAGCATAATATTGTCACTTGCTGGTGGGATTGGAAAGGTGATGGCAGGGACCCTGAAGTCTGAAATTCTATAAGATTATTTCTTTGGTATAAACTGTCACTCTTTGTGGGTTTTTTGGTTTATTTTGTTTTATTTTTAAGTGTAGAGCAAAAGGGTGCTGAGAGAGATAATATATTTTACAGTTAATATCCATGAGGAAACAGTTTCATTAGAGAGCACCTGAACATGATTAATGGAAGGTCAAGGATGCTTCAAGGGAGAGGAGAAAGTGAAGTAAAGAGAAGAAACAGAGGGGAACGTGGAGAGGAACCAAGATGAACTTTGCCTATGCAGGTGTAGTTAAGAGCAAGTTTTAAGTTGACAGACCCATGTAGTCACACAAGTTTTGGGAGGTATTTCAAATCTTTTTTTCAGTCCCCCCCTTACACAAACATAAACATTCACACACACACACATAAACACACACACACACACACTCAGCTAGCCTGCTTCCATTGATTCTTGTATCAGAATCACCTAAGCAAGAAAAAAATCAATAGATCTTTAACAACTCTCCATTATTGAAGCACCAATTATTCCTCTGTGCTTACCTGCTTCTTAATTGCTCCTTGCTGAGAGAGTGCCTCTACCTTCGTAGTGTTCTCATTTCCAATCTTTTTACAAGCAAATGGCAGACCTCAATATTATACCTATGGGAGCAGAAATAGCAGATAACTCCTCTTTTAAAGCCTTGAGAGGACAAAAATACGATTCAATCCTTCTTTTCATGGCCCCTCAGAAGTAAGTAAAATCTCCGTCATCTGAGACTAAAGTGATTACTTGTAATGGTTTGTTAATTGTCCTGTATACGGAGGAAGCTCTTCAAAAGTGCGCAAATGCTGACTCCACAATTAAATACATGCATTCTTGAGTTCACAGACACTGATGACTATGGCCTCATTTATTACAATATGAACTTGTTTTATATTTAGTGGGAAAATAAAAGAATAATTTCCTAGTAAAAATGGGAAGATCAGACAGAAGAGCATCTTAGCTGCTTTATTTTTTTTTTTATTTTGCCCATCACTATTTGAGTCTAGATCAATGCAAGCCTAGAATTACAGTATCTTTGTTCCTAAGCCAAATGATCTTGCTCTGGAAAATCAGAACATAGTGACTAGAGGCACCCGCAGATCCACTCTAAACTCTCCTTAAAATTTAGTCCCATCATTTCAGCCTGACCCTTTGCTCTAAGTGGCAGAGAAAGGCACACCTGAGGTTAAGCACCCTGTCCACAAATTCATTATTATGAGCTGGGCCCACAAACGATTATGTCTGACAGGCTACTTTGTAAATGACTGCTGCAGAGTTCTGATTATTCCTGTGGCCATGAAAGGTAGAAGGCAGGGCCTGGATTCCACTCAGTTTGTGAAAGAATTCACCACCACTGAATTCTTTCTCTGTAAAAGCTACCCAATTCAAATGGACTCTTTACCAAGTATAGCTGATATTGTACCACTGAGGGATGGAACTTCTGGGAGGTTCTACTTAGTTACCTGGTACAACTCACCCTCATTTATCCTTTATTCAACATCACCCCAAACTCCTGGTTATTAAATATTATAAACACCAGCTGGTGTTAATAGGCAAGGAAATTTCAGATGCCATCCCAGAAGATGAGTGGGCCAAGAACACAGGACACCCACCTTCTTAAATTTCAAGGCAATTTTCATAAAAATGTATCCAGTCTGGGAGATAACCAGTTAAAAAGTTAAATTCACCATATTTTCTCTGTCAGTCAGTCACTCCCTCCTTGTTTGGCTTCAGATGTAGAAAGTGACAGATGATGCAAAGTAAACCACATGATTTGATTAGCTTGGCAGTGGATTATGAACATGAACATGAAGAGGTGGGTTATAAATGTCTAATGTTAATAATATATTGTGACATGTTTGCTTCCATCAACTCTTCTTTGACACCATTTGTCAAGTTTGCTCTTCATGAACAATGGTCAAGTGTGCAGGAGGAAATGGCAATCAAAGATCTCTAGTTCTGTATACCTGGAGTTACTGATGCACGTAGACTTAGTCTTAGAAATGAGTCCCCAAGAGATTATGGGCAATAAACACGAAGTTTGCAATACTGGAGAGGGCTGTTGTACATCTGTGTTGGTATAATGAATTCCTACTGTAAATCTTTGATAATAGGAAGCTGATGCCTTGGAGCCCCTTAGGTGTTTTCATGTCTACACTTAGACCCAATGATGTGGGCCAGTGACAGAGGCCAAGGTGCACGTTCAAGGGAATGTACTTACACTGACTTCTAGTTGACACCACCACGCTCCTGATATTTTTTCCACAGTACCTTCTTTAGGAAAGGTTCGGAATTACAGGGTGGTCAGGGTCACAGAGAAGATGTTAAACAGTCAATGTCAAGGTACAATATAAATTACATTTCAGATAATCAGTCATTAAAAAGGGGAACTCATAAATTCATCTAATTCAGGACCAGGAATGCAACAAAAACACCAGTGCTGGTAAGTTGTCAGCTGTCTCTGTTTGTTGTTGTAAATGTGACTCTGAACACTCTCCCTTCTAACTTTCTGTTTTAATCTAGAAAGAAGAAATTAAGCGTGAATTGTATCTAAAGTAAATTGTCTCTCAATGATATTCTGAGGGATCCAAGTATGGGTAAAGCCCGCCGTGGCACTTATAAGATCGATTTATGCTGCTCAGTCACCTCTGCCCTTGGGCTCTATTTTTTCTAGTCAGTCATCATTATTCTAACCTAAATTAAGCTTATGGTATTTGAGACACCTGTAGATATTGGTTGGCATATTTTTAGTCAGGGTAGGTAAGTTAAGCTGCAGTAACAACCAATTCTGGAGCTATCGTACCTGAACACAGCAAACTGTTTTTATTGCTTATGGAATTTCCTAAGAGTCTAGGAGATCCTTCAGGACCACTGCCTTCTATACAGTAACTCAGTGGTCCAGGATGGCCGATGCCACTATGAGCTGCACCAGTGGGGAACATGTGACCTTGTTCAACAAGCAGGGGAAGAAACACTGGAGAAATGTAATTGGGCTTTTTGCTGCTTTGCACACATCTTCTTTGTCCACTGGCCAGAGGCAGTCAAATATCTCCACCCCACAGCCAAGGGGCAGGGGTGTTTAATCTTCTTGTGCCCCTAGATCCAGATATGTGTGAGTACTAGAAACCCCTGTGATGACATTTATAATCCCAGAGTAAAATTTTAACTCAAGCTAGAAAAATATCTAGCTATCAACTTTTAATACTCCCTCCTCATATTATATTCTGTAGGTGCTACATCGCCACAAAGGAAGAAAGAAAAAGCCCTGTATTTCCTTTTGTTTGTGATAAACAGGAGGGCACAGCGGCTGGGGTTTCCAGGTCACGAATCACTGGTTCAGTCAGAGCTACCGCAACGCTGCCTTCTTCCAGGACACTCAGTAACACAGCAGGCCTTTTAAAGAATCCCAACCTGTACCCTTGCTGAGGAAGAGAGAAGGGGAAGTATCATCCCAGTGAGCTCTGGCTGAAATGGAAATCTACTCAAACCGAAAATAGAACTCTCATGGGGGTATCTTTAAAAAAGAACGACAAGGCCTAGTAGTTCTGGGTGACATGTTGAATCATTTAAATTTCGTTTCTTTCCAAGCAGTTTAGTCAGAAAATAAATGGGGTTGAAGCAGGAAAAAAATAACACAGAAAATAGAACTTTAACTCAAAATGACACTTTAGGAATTTCCCCCAGACCAGAGCAGCCAAGGCATTTGTCAGTGCGGGTCATTTTCCTTTATCCCTTACTTGCTCGTGGAATATAATTTTCTAAAACTCTATTAGATGACAATCCCATAATATCCTATGCTATTACTGTTGCCCATCTCTCCTGATTCATCTTGTTATCCTCTCTGGAAATGTATATCTAACATTTTCTATCTGCTCTTTCTATCTATAGGACATTCAAGGTCCTCTTTGAAAGCGCTCAGCTCCCCAAGGCTTTCTCTGCATGCGCTCCATGCTGTGCAATTATCACTTTAAAAAATACTGTCCTTTTTCCTAGGAGCTCCTCAATGAGGTCGAGAACTTAATCACACCCTGGCTTGTTCAATAAGTGTTGCAGGTGTGTTAGTCATGTCTTCCGAGAGAGGTCAATTGGTCCTTGACACACCACTTCTCTTTTGGGCTCAATAACACCAAGTGGATGTTGCAGTTCAGGTGTTCCATAGCTATTTGTTGCTTGATTGCATAATGGTACCCCACTTACTCAAGTGTGACGTTTCTGAGGCATGTACATTATACACAAGCACACTCTGTGGACATCCCTGATGGTGTGGTCTCATCCATCTACTTCCAAATGACTGCGGGGGCTGAGTACCTATTGAAGCCCAGGGGTAAAATTTGCATCATGCAATTCCTAATTGAGTTGGCAGCCAACTGCATTGCTATCTCTGGGACATTAGAGGGGTCTGTAGATTGGATACCATTTCCGACTTTTCAGTTTTCCTTAAAATGTTATATTGTATTTTCTAGTTATATTTCCATGATCCTTTGCCATGTGAGTCTTCCTCCCAGTAGAGTAGGCAGACTTATGCATCCCTATCCTATGAATTTGGAGTTCCTGCGACTTGCTTTGACCCACGTGGCATTACTAGATGTATCATGTGCAGAGGCTGGGTGGTGAGGCATCTGTGACGTGGGTTCTTCAAAGATAAACTGGTAGTGAAGGATTAGTTGCTGGTTTAGGAGAAAGACTAGGGAAGAAGACACAGGAAGAAGGCAGGGTGTCCTGCTGGGAAGATGTCAGACTGTAAAAGCACCTGGCCTTCTGAGAATGACCAGGGGGTGTGGCTCCCCTGCGGCATTGACACCTCTGTGACAATCTTCCCTATTTGAGGGTATTCTCTTTGCTGTCACAGTGACAAACTGTGCTGTCCTTCAGAGGTAAAAATTCTAATATGGACTAAGGATAAATAGTACAGTGTAATGGTTAATAGAATGAATTTTGAAGCCCAACTACCTGAGTTTCATTCTTAGCTCTGCCACTTTACTAACTATGGCATATTATTTAGCCTTTTTGGCTTTCAGTTTCCTTATCTGGAAAATGGGACTAGTAACAGAGTCTGCCTCATAAAATCATTGTGAGGATTAAATATTTCAATGCATATGAAGCACTTAGAACAGGACCAAGAAGTTAGTACTCAGTGGTGTTAGCTGTTATTATCATAACACCAAATATTTGGTATATTTCACCAAAATTCAGGACATAGAAGCCTATTGCTCTCTGCTGAATATCCTATGGGGAGTTCAGAAGAATATAAGGCAAGGCCACTTCCCTAAATGAAAGTGTAGACTAAAGTGGGAGATAGTATCTTACAGGCATTTACCACATTGGCTAATACCCAATGCTCCCAAGAGGGCCCACCCACATTCATTGAAACCTTATTTGGTCCAGTACCAACAAAAGGATGGGGGAACAAAACATGAGTTATAATAGAGACAGGAACATGGGCTATGAGAATGTGAAAGGGAGGGCAATTACAAATGTGCGGGGAAGATGGAAGAGTTTCCACAGATAAACATGAAGGTTGAATTAAAGAATGCTCTCACAGAGAAAAAAGTCAATGGCAATGGAATTCTGGTCAGAAGAAACTTCTTTAGAAAATTAGGGAATGGCAGTTATTATAGACTAAGGTATATATTATGAGGCCTAATAATATAATTTTTATCATCATCTTGTATATTCTGTATAATAATTTCCTTTTTTTTTTTTTTTATGAATGAATGAATTGTACCTCAGAGAGGTTGGGGAAGTTTCCCAATCTCAAACAATTCATTTTGGAGTTAGATGGGAACTCATGGTCTTTCTGAACACAAAGCTCATGTTTTATTTCATCACCTTTTGTCATAGATATTAGTAGAAGAAAAGAAAGGAATGCCAGTTTAGGGTTATATTTGGAGGGTCTTGAAGGTTAAGCAAATGAGTTTGGCCTGTATTTGGTAGTCAACTAGGGGCCCTCTAAAGGTTTTGTAGAGGAGAGGTGCCACCCTAACTGGGCTTCCGTAATTACCTTTCATTAAGGTGATTTATTTTATGTGCGATGAGCCAAATGACCAGAGGAAGAGTCCGAGAACTGGGAGACCACGTCAGAAGCATCAGTGTGGTGTAAGTGCTAGGTCCTTAGTTGTATGTTGGAGTCAAAGGAGAAGGAATGGACTCCATTTTGTTCAGTTGGCAGGGAATGATTTGGGGATAATGGCATTGATGTATTTGTATGATTTGCCTCTACGTTTTTTAAAAACACCTTAATTGCAAATGACTTTTTATTTGGAATTTCACAGAAAAGCTGCAGAAATACCCACATTTATCTATTGTTTACATTTTGACTTATTTTTTTATTTGCCTTCTAAGTACACAAATTCATACATACACATATACACTAAATATATTTTTTTATAAACCATTAAGGAGTAGTTTGCGTACATTTTCTCTCTATCCCTAGATTCTTAAGTGTCTGTTTCCAAATGATAAGGTTACTCTTCAAATAACCACAATCACTTGTGAATTTCAGGACATTCATAGCACTATTTTAATTCCAGTCAGTATAGGACCCAGTCTAGGATCATGCATTTTGTTTAATCGCCATGTCTCTTTAGTTTTTGTTAATCTGGAACTGTTCCTCAGCCTGTCTTTTCAGTTATGATATTGACATTTTAAAAATAATACAACCCCCTCCTTTTAATTGAATATTAAATGTTAAATGAGTACTCTTTATTTGGGGGTTGCTGAGGGATCCTCATGACTAGATTAAGGTTGTGTATTCTCAGCTGGAATACTGCATGGGGGTGCTGTGCTCTTGTCAAAATATCACATTCAGAGACATACAACGTTCACCTGCTCCTCAGTAATGATGTTAATTTTTATCACCAAAAATATTGTCCAAGTTCTTCCCTGTCAAAGGTGATCCGATTTCTCCACAGTATAGTTAATCCATTTCCTTTGCAACTAATAAGACAGTTTGTTAAAGACACTTAACACTATGCATCTACCTTGTTTCTCATAAAAAATTTTCCATGTGTTTAGCATTCTTTGATGATTCTCACTTGATCCTATCTTTGTTATGATGGTTGCAAAATACTGATTTCCCAACTTCAGTTCATCTGCTGCATCTACCAGACAGTAATCAGCATTTGGTTAAATGACAGCCCTCCTTTCCCCCTGTTTATTTAATGATTTGTCTAGCTCTTTTTGGTACAGATTCATAGATTATTATCCTTAAATATGTTGATGCTCAAATTGTCCTACATTTGGCTGGTAAAATCTCTTTCCAACTAGTTCCTGTGTTCTTGTGACATAACCCCATGTTTATTTTTCTTTTTCAGTACTTTAGAAAACATTTCTGGTTTAATAAGAAACTTTTTTGTTTAATAAACAAACCTGTGGACAGACGATTTTCTATGGCTATATTCCAGAAACATACAATCTAATGAACTGATAAAATCCAGAATTACCAACTTTATTAATTTTGTGTTATAATCAACTAAATTATGACCCCAAATTATCCTGAAAATCATTCACTCTTGCTTATCAGCCACACAGTATGCATCAGAAAGTCCTCCTTAGAGGCAGCCTTGGTTGACTTAGAATTTCAACACCAAAGCCTGCTCACTTGCTTGTATCTTACTCAGTACTTGCTCTACTTCTAGGCTCAGGTGTATCCTGCAATTTCAGATCAATGGGTGGTTAAGCTAAAATGTTACTAGACAATAAAGATCATGACAAGATTCAGACAAGACCAAGGTTCAGACAAGACACAGATTCAGACAAGATTAAATTCTGACTATGACACTTTGTGGGGAAAAGAAAAAAATGGGTTTGGAAATGGAAAAAAAATTCAGAGAGCTTGGCACTATCTTGGCAGCTTTCTGGTTTTCTTTAAGACTATGGTCCAGGGTGTCCCCAGTACATATGTGAATTGCAGCATATTCTTTTCTAGCTTATCCTTAGTCAGGGAAGATAAGAGAAAATTAGATATACTGAGTTATCAAAACATCATTAATTAGTAATAACATAGGATATGGCTATCTAAGGTGAACATCCAAACCCATAGATGTTTGGATGGGCTGTTGATACTTCACCCAGATCCTCTATATGAGGAAGATATACCAATGCCCATCTGCTATGAATATTGGTGAATAAAGGCTCACAGCCTGCTCCCTTCTCTAGAGAATTGCCTTAAGCCAGAAAGAGGCTCCATCTCCTTGGTCCTGAGAGAGGTAGAAGCCAAAGACTAATGACGTAGACTATAGAAGCTGATCCTTTTGCCTCAAAGTGGGCCCAAGTCTATGGTGCTATTCATGCTGTTGAGATTCCCATGGGATCAGGCTGCGGCTGGACTCCAAAGGAGCCTACATTTTTGCTCAGCTAGTTAGTTTCATTGCCCCACCTGCTTCCTTGCCTCCCTTACAGGTTTCTTCCAAGTGCACTCTCAGTAAGTCATATGTTTGGGACCCAAATTCTTGTCTCAGTCTCTGCTTCTATGGTATTCAACCTAAGTAACCCAACCAAATTAATATGGAAAGTATTTTGAAGTTATAAATAATATCATAGGCAAATAATTTTCAAAGTAGATAGAAAGATATATCTTTGATGTGAATCATTTGGAAAAAAAGGAAAAAACATTTAAGACCATCTTATATAATCCTACTATTAATATATTTTAACAGCATCACCATCTTCCAGTAATATTGATTAGAAATTTCAAAGCTGTCTTTGACTCTTTTTCCATAAACTTGCCTCCAGTTCGATGCCAACCTCAGACTGCAGATTTGCTCACTTCTGCAGTTCCCTTAACACTCTTAGTCAAGAACCTCAAGAACCTTGTAACCTCCAACACGTTCTCCTGATTGACATTTTTATGCCTCCCTTCCTTCCTCCTCCATTCCCTACATCATTTACCATGCAGGTATCTCTCCCCCTCAGCTAACGCCCACACTGGTCTAAGTTGGTCTTTCAGTCTTTTCTCCAAACCCACTGTCCTGCCAGGTACCAGTTGCTCTCTATGTGTTCAAGAAATACATACCAAAGATTCTCTGTTATGTTCTCACCTTTCCTGTCTTTGAACTTACTTTTCCTGTACTCAGAATGCTTTTTCCTGCTATTTTGTTCATTGAAATACTATCCATGAAAATCCAGTTCAAATGTTCCTTCCTCTATGAAGCCTTCCAAGGTTCCCTGAATCAAAACCAGTTTCTCTTTTTTCTCTATTTCCCATATTTATTTGTTTTTTTCCTAGCAAGACAGTTCCCATATTCTTCTTATTTTTTTTTTATTCCCAGTGAATGCATCTAGCTTCTCCACAGTACTATTAGGTGCTTGAGGAAAACAACTGTATCTTATTCCCCTCTCTACACATGTCTTCAGTTTTCCTTCTGATATTTTCAACTCAGTAGCCTTGCCTACATTTTGCATGGTCCATAAAGGACAGCTGCAGAAAACAATGCCTGCCCTGATGCTTGAAATCCAGGTTTTGTGTCCTCCTTGCTTTTTCTGTTTCTTCTCAGTTCTTATTTAGTGATGATTACCCCTTACCCTTTTGAACTTTTGTATTGAGTTTCTAATTTGGCTCTAGGCTCAATTCATTTCAATATCCCCTGCAGCCTTGGGTGAGAATAGCTTTCTCAAAGCACATACCTGTAGGGCTTCAATAAATACATGTTTTCTGGAGCTGATGGGAGTACTCTGCCCAGTTTGCTTTGCACAAGTTCTCTGTTTATTATCTGGGAGTCACAAAGAACCAAGAGTTGGTCCTGAGTAGATTTTACAGCTAATCAGTGGATTGCCTTCACCCAGGAGGTGAATGCTGGCTCACCAACTTCAAGCTATTGCATTTTATCACTGTTGGGTAGATTCAAAGTCCTGGTTCATCCTTTAGATTTGTTTCCTTCCCCCAAACTCAGGACACAAGGAAGTTCTCCTGGAGAGTCATGGGGGCCATAGTCAGGAGACCAAAAATGTCAGAATGGGAGATTTTTTTGGAGAGGCCCCAATTTTCTTTGAAATTAATAAGCTTATTGTACCTAGGAAGGCCTTTCCTGATTGGGGGGAAAGTCTCCATGCAATTCTCTTTTCCTAGTCTAATAGCTTTAACACCATTTTTCATATTGTCTGGGTTGACCCCCTAAATGAATCCCTGTAAGTAAAAGTGTAGTTGCAAAGCACTGGGAAAATATCAGTTGTACTGCAAAAGCAATTGTTATTTCAAGGCAGGAAAACATTTATTTTGGCTGTCCCTTAACCTTGAGAAGCTCTGAACTCTGACACCTAATTGTTCTTATAATTACAGCAAGAGAGAAGGAACATTAAAACTAAAATTTAAGCAATTACATGTACAAGGGCAAAAGCGGCTAATATGTTAAAATGCATGGTCCAGTTTTATTTTACTTTAAGATGGATGTTAAAAAGATCTGAGATTCAAGAGGTGGAGTCAGGGGTTGTATATTAAGATCTTGACTTCAAAGCCCAGTGAATGTGTTTTTAATCCTTTCATCCCCAAATAGATATCTTAGATAAAAGTATTATGTGTGAGACATGATACATTTTGTATTTTTGTGGCTTTACAGAAAACAACTTTTTTCTAGTAAATATTTTCAGATTTGTGAGGTTTTGATTTATTATATAACCATATCTTAGGTACGCTTATCAGAGTCTAAAATGCCTGTTTATCCCCCAAATGCCAACAAGACTGCAGCTTCTAGTGAGAACCAGCAAAATTTGAGGACAGAAGTATGACTGACAAAATCTTAGTAACATTCAATAACAAAAAATAGAGAAAACGTTCTCATTCAAAAGGGACCCACCTCTCCCACCCCTATTATGGATGTTTTGCTCATTCACTCATCCACATGTTGATACATCTACTTTTAATTTTCTTTTTTAAATTTTTATTGTGAAATAATTACAGATTCCCAAGAAATCGCAAAGAACTGTGACAGGAGGTTCTGGCACCCTTCACTCAGCATCTTACGTAACTGTCGTAGTGCGGTGTCAACATTAGGGAGTCGATGTTGGTATAATTCACACAGCTTATTCAGAGTTCACCAGTTATACATGCACTCACATGTTTGTGTGCACGTGTGTGTGTGGCTATATGCAATTTTATCAGTAATGTGTCTCAGAGTAGCCATCACCACAATCAAAATACAACAGAACTCTTTTATCATAAGACTCCTTTATACTATATCCTTTTATAACCACAGTCACCTTCTCCCCCCAAATCCTATCCCTGACAACTGGTAACTTGTTCTCCATTGCTCTAATTATGTTATTTCAGGAATGTTAACTAAATGAGATCATGCAGTATCTATCCTTTTGAGACAGGCTTTTTCATTCAGCATACTTTCCTTTAGGTTTATCTAAGTCATGTGTATTAATAATTTTATTCATTTTATTAATGAGTAATATGGATGGTATTGATGTACCATAGTTTGTTTGACACCCATGAAAGACAGATATTTATTTAAGAATTTCTGTGTATGTATTTTAGCTGAGTGGTTGATGGGACATGAAAAGATTAATCTGTATACAAATCACTTACAGGCCTTGTGAAAGTGTATTACAATTTGGCAGATCTGAATGGGGCCTGTGACTCCATATCTCTAACAAGCTCCTCATGGATGATGAATTGTATGTTCATGGCCCTATTTTTGAGCACCTGTGGACAAAATGATACCTGAGATTTCCTTATAACTTAAAATACTTTTCCTTTCCACTTTTAGATAACTTTCTAGGCTGAGGGGTGAAGGTGCTGGGGATAAAAGTTTAAATGGCAGGAATTCAGTGACTTGAGCTATGATATTAAAAGAAGTGATGGCTCAGCATGCCAGCCAGCCTCTCCTTCACGTGGGCTCACCTGAGATGACCAAATGGGAACAGCATGTGTCTCTTTCAGGATCACAGCTTTGGATCCTGTAAGCAGCCACAGCCAAGAGCATGGCTGGCGGGACTTGGTGGGTCTCAGCAGCTCCCAGCTCTGCACACCCTAATTCTCCTGAACAATACAGAGAGGAGTAATGTGCAAGATTCCTCTGTAGGCTCAACTGGTAACTTTTCAGGTGTACAGTAATGACAAAGGAAGGATTCTTCTCATTTCCTTCTACCTTCATGCAGAAGAGAATAGACTTATTCTAGGCCATTCCAATAGAGCATAATTAGGCCCAGTGAGTTGGAGGTTTGAGTTCAGAATAAAGATAATTTTGATGGTTGTTGCTGTCAGAGTTACAGGCTGGCTTGTGAGGTGATACACTGTGACAGGTGTGAGGCACAAAACAAGATGATGGCCTGCTGGGCCTATAAAAGGATTGTTTGGGAGGATGGCCTAGATCACGAGTCAGGTAATTTGTTTTTCTGTGCAAGGCCAGATAATAACTATTTTAGGTTTTTGGCTCATACAGCCTTCGTCACAACAACTCAAATCTAATTCTGTAATCCTATAGCAGCCACAGAAAATATGTAAATGAATAAATATGCCTGTGTCCAGTAAAATGTTATTTATGAACACTGAAATTTGAATTTCATAAAATTTGATGTCTCATGGAATATCGTTCATCTTTGATTTTTTCCTACCATTTCAAAATATGAAAATTATTCTTAGCTCACAGGCTGTACAAAAACATGGTGGCATGATATATTTGACTCATTGACCCCAATCTAAATGAACCTCAAAATGTCAGGAGTCAGGGCGAGATGTGAGGATTTTGCCTTGCCGGATATACTCTGGGAGGTGACTTTCTCCAGCTGAGAAAAAAGGGCTTGTTTTTTGCAGGTAAATGTGTCTCAGGGAGAGATGGATGTTTCACTGAATCTTACCCAGCTAGAAGTGTTTGCTCTGGGCTGACAAGGGGTACCTTTTTCAAATTCCAAGCAGTAGATTCAGCCCACAACTCGCAACCCCACCTCAGATGGTTTCATCTTTGTGTGTTGCCACGAGTTCTTTCATTTGGTTTTGAGAGAGCAGGCTGATTGTGCCTGTGGACAACAACTCTTCAGAGTAATTCCTGGCTTTGTTAAGAAACTGTGGTGCATTTACACAGTGTAATACTAGGCAGCAGAAAGAGAGAAAGAATTCCTACCTTTTGCAACAGCATAGTTGGAACTGGAGACTTTTATGCTAAACTAAGTGAAATAAGCCAATCAGTGAAAGACAAATACCATTTGTTCTCACCTGTAAGAGGAATCTAATGAACAAAATAAACTAACGAGCAAAATACAACCAGAGACATGGAAACACAGAACAGATTGACAGCTGTTGGAGGGGGTGCGGGAGGGGATAATGGTGGAAAGAAGGGGAAGGGATTAGTCACAGAACATGTATGAGTGACCCATGGACATGGACAATGGTATGGGGATTGAATGTGGGACCGGGGGGTGGGCGGGGCAGAGGAAGGCAAGGGGGTAAAAACTGGAACAACTGTAATAAAATAACAACAATTAAAAATAAAGATTTTCGGAGCTGTCCTACATATGGTTGCATTACTGTGACCAGCTGTCAATGTGTGCCTTGGCCCTTAGGTTGGCCCCCTGCAACACTAACCCTGTGCTTCCTGCCAAAGACATCAACTTGTCCCCCTACCTGCAAGTCAATAGTAGGGGTTACTGCAAGCACAAATATTGCCTGGGTAGGTAATTAAAATGAGTCTGTTCCCAACTGAAGGTTGTGTTTTGTCTTAACCTTTCCATGGCCTTTATCTAATCAGTGAAGTTTCTTGGATCAGACTAAGGAGGCAAAAAATGGTTTGATCCCTCTTTATAGAAGAAGAAATAAAAAAGGCAAGGAGTTGAGTAATTTTCCTAAGGCCACTGAGCAAGGCTGTTTCTGAGGCAGAATGAATGTGCACAGGCACAAAATTCTCAAACTCTGTCAGTCTTCTGACTCCATATGTAATCCCTAGCCTATTCAGAAATCTCTATACTTGTTGTGGGCTTAAACGTCTGCTCTCCAGCCCATAAAATGGACCAAGGACTATAAAATACTAACCAGGAAAAAAAAAATACTTGGCTTCAGAGGGAACTGATAACCCATTGGTAGCAAATAATGTGGTATCATATGTGAATAGCCACCATGTGTAATACTAATAGAAATACATTTATGTATAAAATGCATGTCCTGGCTGGTGTGGCTCAGTGAATTGAGTGCTGGTTTGTGAACCAAAGCATCACCAGTTTGATTCCCAGTCACCGCAACATGCCTGGGTTGCAGGCCAGGTTCCCAGTAGAGGCCGCTAGAGAGGCAACCACATATTGATGTTTCCCTCCCTCTCCCCTTCCCCTCTCTCTAAAAATAAATAAATACAACCTTAAAAAAAATGCAGGGAAAGTTTCTTTGCAAAATTTAAAAGTCTAGAGTTCAGTTTAATTTAATCAACCAAACTGATCAAGAATTGATGCAGTTAGAAAACATCTGTTGGAGTGTAGTGGTGGTCATTCAAGACTCAGGAACAAAGTGTTGTAAGAATATTGAAACATTTATTAGCTCAGGTAATCCCAATGAAATCAGAAAAAGAAATAAATTTTTAAAATGGAGGATTAATATCACTAGTATATAAATATATAAAAAACATTTTTAAAACACTAAAACACAAGAAATCAGAAAAGGCCCATACACTATAATTTATAGAAGAAATACAAATGGTCAAAAAATTGAGAAGATAAAAATTCCAAATTAAAATAAAAAACACATACAAAAATAAAGTGAGAAATTACTTTATTGTATTGACTTAATAAATATTAAAATAACAAGATCTATTAAAACTACAGTGAAATACCACTACACACCTATCAAATGGTTAAAGAAAAAATACTTACTTATTTGATAATACTTATCAAAATAGTTAAGAAAATGCTGGCAAGGATGAAAAGAAGCTGAATCACTCATATGTTATTGATGAGAATGTAAAATGATGCAACCACTCTGAAAAACAGTTTGGTAGTTTCTCATAAAAATAAATGTATAACTGCCATGTGACACAGAAATTACACTCTTCTAGGCCTTTATCACAGAGAACAAAAACATGAATACACATATTCTTAGTAGTTTTATTTTCAAAAGCTCCATATTTGAAACAACCCAGATATCCTGCAAGGAATGAGTGGTTAAACACACTGTGGCACATTATTATCATGGGTTATTACTCAGCAATACAAAGTAACACTCTACTGATACATGCAGCAACCTAGGTGACTCTCTAAAGAATTATGCTTTGTGTAAAGACACAAGCCAAAAAGGTTACATTCTGTATGATTTCATTTATATAACATTTCTGAAATGACAGAGATATAAATGTGAAGAACAGGCTAGTGGTTGCCTGAAAATAAGAAAGGGGAGGGGACAGAAGAAAAGTGGGTGTGGCTATTAAATTGCAACCTGAGGCATCGTCGAGGTAATGGAAACTTCTGTATCGTGACTGCATCTGTGTTAATTGCCCACATTGTGTATTGTGCTATGTTGAACTTACAAGCTGTTATTGGGAT
>PVJD01010012.1:0-57369 GCA_004026545.1 Mormoops blainvillei
CTTTCCTCTCTCCTTTCACAGAAGGGACAGCGGAGGCCCAGAAGCAGCAAGTCTTTGACCCTAGGTCCCCCAGCCACCCAGGCTCAAGGACCTGGACTCTGGGTTCAGCCACAGCCTCTGACACCCTAGCAGGGCTCCAGCCAGAACTCCCACAGTCCAGACAGGCTTCGCCTCCAGCTGGGTTCACACCAGGGGTCAAAATGCAAGTGGTTGAGAACCAAGGCAACTGAGAGAAGCCACCAGGGTGTGACAGCCAAGGGCCTCGGGGTCCAGGATAGAATGGAGAACAGAGGCCCATTGGCAGGGACTTGGTCCAGCATCTCTCCACACCGCAAAGCCAGTTGCTGGGCTGTGCAAAGTTTTAAGTAAAGGATTTCGCGAAAATCTGCCTCTCTTGAAATGTCAGCTAATTTGGATACCCCATCCGAAAGAAACAAAAGCAAATGAAACTGCTAAGATGGACTAAAGAAAACCCCATGGCGCGGGGGGACTGGCTTGCCACGTGAGGGGTAAGGAGTCAGGTGGAGAGGCCTCACCAGTTTGAGACCTCTGGCTAGAAATGACAGTGTGTGTGTCGGGGTGGGGGGGGGCTGCCAAGATCACCCAGAAATCCGCTGAGTGGTCAGAATGATTCCCAGCATGGGCCTACAGAGGATACCCCAGAAGACGGGGGTTCCCATGACAACTCAGGGCTGCCGGTGGGGCCCCCAAAAGGGCATATCAGGTGGAAATCCCAGGGTGAAGGCACAGATATGACTGGAGAATCTCAGACAGACAAGGAGATACCAAAGGTGGCCCAGACAGGACATGGTTCAATGAGGTTCCCCTGCCCCAGACCTGACAGGTGCTTTCAGACATGACCAAAGGAATCCAGAGTCTCCCTAAATGTGATTGGAGGGCTCCAAACACACACACAAGTAGCAGAGCAGTCCCATTGAATTAGGGGATCTCAAAGATGACCACACAACTTGGGGGGACAGACAGGACAAGAGTCACAGCTGGGCAGAGACCTGAGACACGATAAAGGGGTCTCAGAGGGCCCCAGTCATAACCAGATCTCAGATTTGACAGGAGGGACTCACGCATGAGCAGGGGTCCCAGAGACCTTGGACAGGGCTTAGGGTTGCTGGCAGCACCCCCTCCTGGTGTGAAAATCTGTAGCCTCACCCTTCCCCAGGGGGGGCTGTGGACCACAGACACGCAAGTGGTCTCAGAGAGGTCCCCAGCCCGGTTGGGGGACCTCAGGCATCACAAGGGGGCCCAGAGAAGCTCTCGGGGTTCTGGAAGTCCTGCCCAGCCCCACTCCACACAGACACTTAGTATAGTCATCTATGGGTCCTGTGACCCAAGCCATGAAGATCCTGAGGACCCTGGACATGACAAGGGAATCCCAGAAGGGCCCTGGGCAGGACTTGGAGGTTATGGCAGCCCCCTCCCCACAGAGTGGGGGATCCACAGGTCCTAGGACCTAGGGTGAGGGGACACCAACGTGACACCGGCGTGGAGCCCGAGAGCCCCAGAGAGCCCCGCGGGCTCAGGCCCGGCGGGCTGCCGGCAGCAGCGCGATGTCAAACTGGTAGGTGAGCTTGCGCTTGACCTTGCGGATCTCGCCGGTCTTGGCGTAGTTGCGCAGGGCACGAGCCAGCTTCTGGTAGGTCATGCGCTTGCGGTTGCCCTTCTGCTGGCCCCAGCGGCGCGCCAGGAGCTCCTTGTGCTTGGAGGAGAACTGGAAGACCCCGGCACCTGGCTCCACCCACCACACGCACTCGCGCATGTCGCCGCGAGTCAGCAGCCCCAGCAGGAACTGGTACAGGCGCAGCTTCTTGCGGGCCCCTGCGAGGGTGTGGGGATGGGCATCTTAGGGAAGGTGTTCCGCGAACCCCGCCCAGCCTCAGTCTCCCCATGGAGAGAATGGGGGTGCGGGAGGTGGCGGTTAGATACACCACCTGCCTGGCTCTATCTGTGCGCCCCAATCCCGGGCAAGTCGTACCTGCTCCCTAAAGCTGTTATGTCAGAATCCCCATGGCCCCTCCCTGCTCTCTTTTTCAGGATTTGCATCTCTCCTGGGCTCTGCTTGGTGGCCGGTGCACAGGAATGCCCGTTTGTTGAGCCCAGGATGAGAGAATCTGTGAAATGGGTTGATGGTGCTCCTCAAAGACTTGCAACAGAGAGCCAGCTGGTGGTGAAGAGACCTGGGGCGGGTTTGAATCCGCCTGGCCATTCTCCAGCTCCGTCTCCCAGCCTCTCAGCCCCGGAGGGACTGGGATCCTGGGAGAGGCCAGGGGCTCGGACTGCTGGCCTCCTACAGAGCTGGGGCAGTTGGTCACAGCAGGGCACTGGATGCAAGAGCCCCACCTCTGCCATTTTTCAGCTGTGTGACCTTGGGGTGGTGACTTTACCTTCACTGAGCTGGCGTCTCCTCAGCTACAAGCGAGACTTATGTGTGTGTGTGTTACCTTAACGAACTTCATGCCAGGTGCTTGACAGCTGTGAGCTCATTTCATCTCCATCATAGCCCCATGAGAGGGGGATGGGAGTGACGGCTCACTTTACAGATTGGAAACAGAGGCCCGGATGGGGAAAGCCACTGATGAACCCAGCCTCCCCGAGGCCGTGCGCGGTGGATGTTGGGCACGCGGGCCGAAGCAGCGGCGACTGGATGGGGGCTGATACTGTGCTAACTTCCATTGCTGTTGTGTCGATAACCATGAAGACTTATCAAGCGTTTACTCTGTGCCAAGCGCTGCTATCTCATTTACAATATGCTCCCACTCGATCCCCCCAACCGCCACAATCGTCATCCCCACTGCACAGATAGGAACGCAAGGCACAGAGAGGGGGAGAGGCCCTTATCCAAGGTCACACAGCAACCTGGGAACTGTCCTCAGCACTGGAGCCTAAGATACTTGGGAAGCCATGGTCCTTTAGCCCCACTCCCTCCCATCCCCAGTGGGAGTCTCCCCACACCACTTGCTCCCACGCACCTGCCTCGGAGCCCCGCCCTTCGGGGCTGGCCATGAGGGCCTCATCCGACTCGCTGTCTGAGACCTCCAGGGCGGGACTGTCCAGCAGGAGATCCTCCTCTTCTGACAGCACGGGGCTGGGGTACGGGGCGTAGGCCGAGGGACCTAGGGTCTGAGGAAGGGCAGTGTCACTTGTAATCGGGGGACCCCTTCTCTCCCTCCCTCGGCTTTCTCCTCCTGGGCCCGGCCTGTGGATCTCCCCACCCTGTTCATAGTCTGTACCCCAGCTCGGCTCCGACCTCCATGGTGTGGCCAGGGGACGCCTGGACCACCTCCATGAAAGCCTGCGCCACACAGGTGACAGCCAGCCTCTGTCGGCTGGTTCATGCAATGCAGCAGTAACAGCACTCAACCTCAGGGGGTCGTCCGAGGGAGGAAGGTGTTGCCACATGCACAGGTTCCAACACAGTGCCTGGCGCCGAGCAAACATCAATCAAATGATGGGGACTCCAGGTCTCTCCCTGCCCCGCACCTGGCCGGTAAAGTCCTCCGTGGGGTACGCTGGGAAGCCGGGCCCCGGGGCCTCCAGGCTGGCAGCTGGGTTGAGGCTCCCCACAGGGTTGTACGTTGAGGAGGGTCCATAACAGAGCTGGACATCCTGGGGGGGGCCGAAGGTGACTACCGCTGGGTCGAAGACTTCATAGGAGGTGGCAGGGACAGCTGGAGCCTCAGTCCAGCCCCACAGGGAGTCTGGGGGAAGGGCACTGAATCAGAAGCCAGGAGGTCTGGCCTTGGCCCCCTCCCACTGGAAGCCCCTAGCACAGAGGGGCCATTGTGGGCTGTGCAAATCTCTGACCCCAGGATTTGCATGGGTGAGTGCTGGGTGGGGAGAGGACAGGGAAGAGGCTGAAGGTCTGTGCTAACCTTGATCTGCTCTGTGATGGGACAACCCCCCCTAACCTGGACCTCGGCTCCCCACCTGTGAAATGGGCCCAAAGGGCATACGGGGAGGGGTCTAGGCTAGGGTCACTCACCAGGGGCCCCCTCTGAGTCAGGGTAGCTGGGGTGTTTGCAGCTGTCCAAGTCATAGAAGACTCCATCTGGGTACTGACAGGTGGAGAGAAGGAGGGGTCATCGGGGCTGTGAGGAGCCCCGGCCCCACCCTGGATCAGGTGGGGGACTCCGACAGGGATGGGAGAGAGGAGGGAGAGAGACAGGGAGAGGGAGAGAAAGAGAGACTCAGAGACAGAGACAGAGCCAGAGCCAGAGTGAGGGAGGTGCAGAGAGACAGACCAGGCACTAGAACAGGGCAAAGAGGGAGGCGCACAGAGATACAGAGAGAGGAGACAGACACACCACAGGGACCCACAAGCGCCCAGAGCGCACAGTAAGTGACAGAGGCAGCCGCCAGTCCCTGCTAAGACGGTGGGCTCCCAGGAACCCTAGTCACTATGTCGTAAGAATTCCCCCCGCCCTGCCTGCCCTGGGGGTGGAGGGTGGGGGGGGAATAAACGGTGAGAGGGTAGCAGTTCTCCTTCAGAGGTGAAGCCTCAATGCTGCCTTTATCCACCTCTGGGTGGCTTCCACTCATCCCAAGAATCATCTTGCTTTAGCAATTAAAGTCTCGTCAGAACTGAAGCTGAAGGTAGACCATCCCGATGACCCAACAATCTCCCTCCCAGGCAGGAACCCGAGAGAGCTGAAATGGAGGTCCACAAAGTAGCCTTGTTCAAGGGTAACCACGGCAGCTCTATTAAAAGCGCCAAAGGGGGAAACAGCCCCATGGGTGAGAACCGCAGGTGGAATACTAGACAGCAAGGAAAAAGAGGCAACACCTGACACACACTTGATGTTGAGCAAAGGAAGCCAGACCCAAAAGGGGATACTCTGCACGGTTCCCTTCACGGAAAGTTCGAAACGGGGCAAAATTAAATCACGGTGGAAAAAATCAGAGGGGTGCCATTTTGAATTTTGAAAACACTGGAGTCTATAGTCTGTTCTTTCTTTCTTAAACTCGGATCGATTTTTCTCTCGTGTGAAGTTTAAAACAATAAAAGCTGAGAGACAAAAAAGAAAAAAGAAAAAGAAAGAGAAAAGGCAAAATCAGAGGGAGTATCGACAGACAAGGCATGTAACGGGACATCTCTGAGCGACAGAGTGTTTGCGTTTTGGTCTGGTTAGTGGGTGCACAGGTGTGCGCCTGAGGTCAAACCTCACTGAGCTGAACACAAGATGTGTCATTTCACCGACTTCCCATAAGTTGTGCCTCAGTTTTCTCAAAAAAGCAAAACCCGTCCTATGGAGGAGGAGGGTGCGACACCCGAAGGGGCTGTCTTTCAGGGCCACGAGCGAGGTTTTATTTCTCAGTGGGTTTTACATATAGCATTGCGCGTCTGATAGATTACAGAGCAAATTTTTGCAAATATGAAGCAGAGGAGAGAGGGAAAGAGGAAGGACTAGATTTGCTGAATGTGGGTGGACAGAGAAAGAAAGAGAAAGGCAAAGATAGAAAGAACTTTCCCTCAAACCCACCCCAAGGACGTGGACCCAGAGCCCGAGACAAGGGAAGAGACATCAGAAAAACATCTGTGATGGGGCGGGAGGGGGAGTTAGTGGGGAGAGAGGGTGGCGGAAGACACTGAGGGAGAGTCAGAAAGACAAAGTGACAGGAAGGAGCAGAGAGGGAAACTGAGGCAGGGAGGTCACAGTGGGTCATGTAGGTCCTCCCACCCTTCCTGGCCCCAGGGCCCCAACTCACCAGACAGCTGAAGTGCTGCCCGTCCAGCCTGGAGGGAGAGAGACACAAGAGCATGTCAGGGGTGCCTTCAGCCACCTGGGTCTCGAAGTGGTTGCGGGTCGGTGGGGCAGAGGCAGCTGCAGCTGTGACCACCACAGCCTGTCTGCTATGTGTCCATGTGTGAGACCAGCCCTACCGCTCACCCCCACCACCCCACTGGGACAGGAAGTGGGGGGCGGGAGCCAGGCAAATGTCCCCCCTTCCCATGGATTTGCATAGACAGAGGCTGGTGGGGGTAGGGAAAGTGAGGGGGAGAAAGTCCCCAGAGAGATGTGGGTGACAGCGGGTGACTGGGGGCAGGGAGGGGGCCTCTGTTAGCCAGTCCATCTAATGGGTCCACCTTGGGCCCGGAGAGTTGGAGAGGCGCGTGGCAGAGACGGGGAGACACAGACTCAGTGCCGGCGAACGGAGAGCGGGGAAGGGAGGAAGTTGTGGAGACATACTCCTGCGGCTGCAGAAGTATTTACTGAGTGAGCCTCAGAGACAGAGAGGGGGGCGGGGGCAGATGGGGGACAGGACAGGTGAGATAGGTGGACCGAGAATTGGAAAGAGGCTGGGACAGAGAGAGAGGGGGAGTAGTAGGTGAAGGAGAGAGACCTAAAGGTGAGGCAGAAAACGGAGAGCAGACACAGTGAGCGGGACCCAGCGGGACCCAGGGACAGGCAGACAGAAATGGGGGCCCCCGGGGGACATCAGCAGCGGGGAGAGACAAGCCTCACACAGAAAGGTCTGTGGGGTCCAGGAGGAGACAGGGAGGGAATGGAGGAAAGAAGCAGAGGTGAGATGGGGGGAAAAAGAGACCCAGAGCAGGAGGGGTGAGCGTGGACCCCCCCAACCAGTGGGGCTTCCGGCTGAAGCCACCGCCGGGGATGCGGAGGGGACCTGACAGAGGGGCTGGGGGTGGTGAGGGCCAGGGTCCCACAGGCAGGCTGAGGGGCCTTACTCACTGTGCAGCCTCCAGGGTGAGCATGGTGGTGCTGGGCTGGGCTCCCGGCAGCCACCACCCCTACTTATACCTTGGCCCAGCCCCCTGGACGGCAGGGTGCTTGAGCTCAGCCCTCCTCGAAAATCCCCTCAGGGAGGGGGTCAGGGGAGGGGGCTGGATTGCACAACCTCTTGGTCACGTGGTAGGGAGGGCGGGCCCTGGAGCCCTCTGGATTTGGGGATCCCCAGGGTTGGAAGCAGGGAGGGTGACTCCAAAGGGTGGAGATGGGAGGGGAGCTGGATTTGGAGGACCCTATAAAGTAAAGGAGGGGCCAAGGGGTCCTTGGTCAGTGACATGGGGGTCATGGACGGGGGCTGTCCCTGAGGAAAACCCAGGTTCAAAGCACATGAGGACTCTAATGTGGAAACATTGTGGGTGTGTGATGCAGAAGGGGGGGGTCCCCTGGGCCGTGTGGGGAGTGGGAGCCTCGGTGCCAGGGGCTGCCCCAGGCCTGGAGGAAACAGGCTAGCACCTGGAGGGCTAGCTGGCCCCCAGGGAGGGAGGGCAGGGTGGAGAGGAGCTTGTGCCCATAGGTGCTCACTCGGGCCCCAGCGGTCTTGCACAGATGGGAGGTCCAGTGGGAGCATCCTGGGGGTTAGGGGACCCTAGTGAGTGGAGAGGCCCCGCCCAGGCCGGCGCTGGACAGTGAACTTTGTGCCCCCAGACACCAAGCAGAAAGCACCAGGTAACAAAAGGCCCAAACTTTATTAATTCTCCACCAATCCCAGCCCCCGCCCCAGGCCCTCACGGGGAGCCAGCAGAGGTCAGAGGTCACCAGGCCTCGGGGCCGGGGGGCCCGAAGCGTCTCAGAAGCTGCTCCTGGTCCTCCAGGTCCTTCCGCACCTTCTTGCGCATGTAGAAGATGGGGCAGTCCCGGCTGCGGGCAGGGTCAGGGGTCGGGGGTCAGGGGTCAGGGCTGGCGGCCCGGGGCTGCACCAGAGCCCTGGTGCCCGGCCCAGCGACGGGGCGGGGATGCTCCCAGGACTTTGGCCCCGGCTTGCTGCCCACCCACCCCTCCGCTGGCGGGCTGTTTGCTCAGCAGGCAAGGGCGAAAGCTGTTAACAGCGGGTGTCCGCTGAGGCGCTGGGCCACCAGAAGTATATCACCTGTCACCTGGCGTGGGAACCCGCCCCGCCCACCGGCTCCCTGGGGAAAGCCCAGCCCCACCCTGGGGGAGGGGGTCAGCACAGCCGTTTCCCTGACGGATACTGGGTGCCTGAACCTGCCCCACTTAGCAGGCCCCCACCCCCACCCCCTGGGAGGAACACTGGCCCGTTCTGCAGCCCAGGACCCTGAGGGTCAGTGAGACCCTGCGGCCAGAAGGGGATGTGGGGTGGGGGCCCGCTGCTCGAGGCCCTGGAGTTGGGGCCCAGCCCCGCAGGCCCCGGGAGCACGGAGGGTCCTGGGCCGGGGGCGGCGGTGCCCGACAGGCGTGCACACCTGGTGCAGATGATGTCCTCGTGCAGGCTGCCCTGACAGCGCTGGCACTGGGTCCAGAGGCGGGAGAAGCGCTCCTCCAGGGCGTTCAGGTGGGACACCTAGTGGGGAGAGGGTCTGAGCAGTGGCCCCGGCGCCGCCCCGCCCCCCAGCGCCCTCGCCGGGCCCCTCACCTCCTTCTGATACAGCTCCGACTCCCGGGGCTCGCAGAACTTGCACACGGCTCCTGGGGGGTGGGAGTGGTCAGCACAGGCGGGCCGGGGCTGAGCTGGGACCCAGCCAGGGCCCGGGCCACCCCATCCCTGCCCCTTCCCCACCCGCTGCCCATCCCAACTCCTGAAAGTCCCCAGAGAGAGAACAAGGGAGCGAGTGTGCAGGGAAAACTCCCTGGGGAATCCCCGGGGTGGGGGGCCCAGGACCCTCCTGGGGCGACTGCAGAGAGGAGACCCCGGCCCAGGGGCAGGGCCCTGTCTGGTCGGCAGTGCCAGCGTGCGGGCCGGGGCCCTTGGGCGAAGGTGGGTGGTGGCGGGGGGCGCCGGCGGTCGGGCCGGGGGCTGTGCTCACCTTGGTGGCTGAGGACTGTGCGGCAGCCAATGCAACAGCTCTGCCGCTTGGTGAAGGCCAGGAGGCCGCCCACCTTGCTGGTGAGCACAGTCTTGCATCTCGTGTGGTCTCCCCCTGCAGGCGAGGGGTGAGGGCAGGCATGGACCGGTGCCCCCTCCCTTCCCACAGCCCCCAGGCCCACCCCCACCCCAGGCAGCCCTCTTACGCAGCAGCACGGCCTCCGCGCGGCCCTCGCCCAGGATGGGCTCGAAGATGCGCAGGAGTGGCTTGGCGAGCTGCTGCTCCAGGTAGTACTGCGTGTCGATGGGCAGGCTGTGCTCCAGCACAAACAGGGGGTCCTGCAGGCAGAGTGGCCAGCGGGGTCACAACACACCAGCGCCAGAGCAGTGGAGGGGCTGGGGGTGAGGGGGGCTGTGACAGCAGGATGCCGGGGTGAAGGGCCCTGAGACCACAGATGGGTCCTCCAGTCATGACTGGGGACCACGGTGTGGGGCGGTCCCTGGGCATGGTGCTGTCCTGTGGGAAGCGGCATCGAGGCGGGGAGGTAGGTCTGGGATCGGGTCATGGGTCATGGGCGGGGGTCTCTGGCCACAGGTGCTGTGATCCAGGCTGTGGTCCACAGGTGGGACCCTCAGGTCGCCATGGAAGGACCACAGTTCCCTGTGATGAAGGATGAAGGGGCGCAAAGACGAGTCGGAGGCTGGATGAGAACTAGGGACTGAGCAAGGAGAGTGGGGGTCAGAGGTCACAGGACATCTGGGCAGGATGGGGGAGGGTATGGATCGATGGGAACCAGAGGCTGGAGAACGAGGGCCAAGGAAACAGAGAAAGAGGGATGGAGGGACGCCGTGTGCAGCGAGGCTGGGCCCCTTTGCAGGGGGCACGAGGGATGGGTCAGAAGAACGGGGGCAGGGGCCCCTCCAGAAGGCACAGGGAGGCCCGGGAGCAGAGTATCGCAGAGCCGACTCCCGGGTGTGCTGGGGGCAGCTGGCAGGGCCCCACGGGGCGCACTGAGGGAAACACCCTCCCACCAGCTTGGAAAGCAGAAGTGAGAGCTGGGCGGGCGTGGGCAGCCCAGGTGGGCCTGACCTCCGACTTCATGTAGGCAGCCACGCCCTTGGCAGCACTGATGATCACGTAGGGGACCCGGTCTCCCAGGCTGGGTGCGCTCCCGGGGTCCCGCTTCCTCATCCTGCAGGGAGGCCGGCGGGTGAGGGCAGGTGTGACAATGGGCGGGTGGGGGCCAGGAAGTGGTGGGCTCAGCTGGCAGGTAGGGCTATTTCTGGCCGGTCCAGACCCCCTCCGCCCCGACACACCTCTCGGCCAGCTCCACATGGGCCTGCTTGCCGGCGTAGTCGGCGGCCGCACGGGTCAGCTCCTTCGTGATGACCAGCTGCGAGATGTCAATACGGTTGCACAGCAGGTCTGAGATGACGTCTTTTGCGTGGGCCACAGCGCCCTGGGGGTCTCTGTGGGTCAGAGTGGACGCCACAAGTGGCCGCTGAGGGCGAGGGCGGGGAGGAGCCTGGCTGAGCCACAGGCTGCAACCCCACACCCCTTCCACCACTTGGCCACTGAGAAGCTGGCCTGACGCCTGTGCCCCAAGGGAGGAAGGGCGGGGGCGCCTGGGTCTGAGGGAGTAGGGTTGGGGTCTGCCCTTCGGGTCTGGATCCAGGGCCCCCACACACCTGTCAATGAGCAGGCGGCGAAGCGAGGCAGTGACGAGGTTGGCCACCAGGGGGCAGTTGTCCCTGCGGACGGCCTCCAGGCCCTTGCAGTCCATGCGGTCATGGGTGTCCGGCCGCGAGGAGAAAAGCAGGCCGGCATAGCGCTTCTTGCTGATGAGCAGGTAGGGGAAGTAGACCTGTGGGGTGCCCGTGGCTGAGACCCCTGCGACTGTAGGTGCCGGTGTCCAATCCCAAGCCTCCCCTCAGAAACCGACAGACAGGCCTGTTTCCTGTGACCTGGGACTGGGGTGCTTGGGTGATCGGTCCCTAAGACCCCAACACCTGAAGCTGGGAACACCCTCAGCGTGTCAGAGACCTCCAGACCAGAGCCCCCAAATCTGAAACATAGACAGGACCTAAACATGAGATCCAAATACTGGGGTGAAGCCTGGAGAGCCCCTGATCTGGGACAGAGTCTGAGGCAGATGGGGGCGCCCCCAAGGAGAGGAGACGAAGGCCTGGAGTGAGCCCTGAGGCAGAGGCCTCCCCACACTGGGAGGCTCCGAATCCCAGGGCGGTTGCACCCCGTGAAGTCCGGTGCGAGATTTCCCGACCCAAGTCTGTGACACGCCAGGAGCGGGGAGCCCTAGACAATGGCCCCCCCATCCAAGACTTGGCTATCAGAGTCCCCACCACCCAAGAGAGACCCCGCGCCTGACAGGTATTGGGAAACTCCAAACCAGAGACGCTGCAAGACCGGCAAGGCTTTCAAACCAGACACCACACGGCGCGCGGAGCCCCGGCTTCGGGGGTGTGGGAAACCAAGGCCCCCGACTCAGAAGAATCCACACACAGCAAAATACCTTGAAACTGGGGCTCACAACCCCAAAGAATGGGATGCCCAGAGTACCTTGATCAGGGCACCCCCAAAACGGAGACCCTAAAAACGTCGGGGTTCCCCAGACACTGATATGCCAGCGGAACCCCACGTCAAGGTACCGGTAAGCTTTGCGGGCACCCCGAGTCACAGAGACTCCCCGAACCGGGCAAGACCCACGCCTGCCCACTCCAAGCACAGGAGGAGAGGGCCACTTGCCTTCTCAAACTCCAGCCGGATGGGGTGGGGGAAGTGGCCTGACACCCAGTCCGCAGCCTCTCGCCCCAGAGCCATTGCTTCAGCCACAGAGGAGACGCCAAACCGGCACATGACAGAGTCGGTGTCACCGTATACCACCTGGTGGGGGTGGGGGGTGTCGTGTGATGGAGAGGCCCCTGTACTCCCCCCCATGAGGCACGTCCCCAGGTGCATTCTGGGCAGCAGGCGGAGCGGTGCCTGACCTTGGCAGTGGCGCTATAGCCGTTCTCCACTGTGTACTTGGACTCCACCAGCTGTTTCGTTTGCTCAATCATCTGGCGCCCGAACCCAGTGACACTCTGTTGGAGAGAGAATCGTGCAGTGAGGGCCATGGGGCCGTCTGCTGTAGATACGGGTCCCAGGTCCCACCTCCACTGCTTCCTGGAGGCGTGGGCTTGGGCCAGACATTCTACCCCTTCGGGCATCAGTTTCCAAATCTGCAAAATGGGGTCACCGGGCTGCTTCTTAGTAGTCTGCTGGAAAGAGCACGCTCCTGGCACAGAGGAGGAAGTGACGGCATCAAATGAGTGTTAGAAATGCCGGAGCCAGAAGACGCCATTGGCTCAGTTTCTCCCCCATAAGTGCTGTGACATCTGGCGACACCATCGGCCGCTCTTCGTGCTGCGAGACCACGGACATTCACTGACCCTTCCCTGAAAGCCAGCAGTGCCTCGCTCCCTCCTTGGGCAACTGGAAATGACACTGCACGCTGTCGAGCGCACCCAGGGAGGGCGTTGCCCCGGCCTCACAGAGCAGCCATTCCTGTCCAACAGGCTGATTTTACAAATAAGGAAACTGAGGCTGGGGAGTGAGGAGGGGCAGATGCAACAGGAGATGGACGTGACCCCTGTTTGTGTTTGTTTGGGTCTAGTCGGAAAACCTTTGAATTTTTTAAAGCAAAATTTCATTTATTTGTTCAGAGAGGGAAAGGGAAAAAGAGAGGGAGAGAAACACTGAGTGGTTGCCTCTCATGTGCGCCCAGTCAGGGGTCTGGCTCACAACCCAGGCGTGTGCCCTGACCAGGAACCAAACCAGAGGCCTTTCGGTTTGTGCGACAACGCCCAGCGCCCTGAGCCATCCCAGTCAGGCCAGGAAATCCCTGAATTTTAACTAGAGCATTAAGGCCACTTACATTTAGTATAATCACTCATTAGATCTGGGCTTCCATCCACCACTTCACTACCTACCTTTTATTTGTCCCACCTGTTCTATATTCCTCTTTCTTTCCTACCTTTTCTGGAATGCTTCAGTATTTAATTGTTCTACTCCCCTGCTCCCAAATGGCTGAGAGAGAGAAATAAGGAAAGAAGCTAAGAAAAAGAGACACAACAGAGAAACAGAGGGAAGGGGCTGAGAGAAAAGACAGAAGAGACGAGGCCAGGAAGCAGCAGTCCCTGATGAGGGGGCCCCAAGGGAGCAGAGCTGCGTCCTTTCACCTCGCCTAGCTTGGGGACCAAAGAGAGCCTGATGGCCAAACACCCCAGGTGGCTGGGGGAGGCCCCCAGGGACTACAAATGGCCAATGACAGGGTAGCACGCAGGAAGGGGTCCACTTGGCCCAAAAAGAGGCCTGGTTTTTGACTGGCCCCTGGGAGTGAACTTCGGAGCCCTGGGAACGTCCTGCCTGACAACAGTCTTTGTTCACCTGGGGCCACACGGTATCACCTTGACCTCTACATGGGCTGGAGACCAAGGTCGGCCACACAGGAGTCAGCCGTGCTTATGCGACCAACCTCCAGTAAAAGCACTGGGGGAGCTTCCCTGGTGGGCGATGCCCCATCGATGCTGTCACACACCACAGACAGGAGAAATAAGCACTGGGCGGGGAGGGGGTGGGGACACAACCGGAAGCCGGTGCCTGGCCTGAACCCTGCCCTGTGCGCTTTTTCCTCTGGTTGATTTTAACCTGTCTCTGTTCACTGTGCTGAATCCGAACTGTGAGTGTAACAGCCCTTCTGAGTCTCCGAGTCCTTCTAGTAAATCACTGGCTCTGAGGGTGGCCTTGGGGCCACCACTGAGCCGCAGGGGGTGTGGGTATGCCCCAGCCCCTCCCACCGGCAGCTCTTCCAAGCCCGTCACCTGGAGCCACACGAGGACCGACACGACGGCTAGGTCTGGAGGGAGCTGCCCGTGGGTGGAGGCAACCAAGGCCGGGGTGCACTGAGACCCAACGCCCGGGGGAAGAGGCTGGGCAGGAATACCTCCCTCAGGCCCTCTTAGGCGGCGAGCCGAGGCCCCGCTCCCAGCTGGGCAGAACCTTAAGCGCCCTGTGGTCGCACTGTGGGCGGGTTTTCTGCCCCCGTAGTGCAGCTGCCTCCGGTAAACAGGCCTGGCACGCCTGCTGGGCGCGGGGGGGGGGGGCTGGGCCCAGCTCCTTCTCAGAGCACAGTTCTGACCAAGACCCCGCTGAGCATCCTTGCTGGGGTCCTCACAGCCGGGGCAGGAAAGGGGGGACCCTCATACCTGATCTTATGGTGCCCAAGGACACAAAGCAAATCAAGCGCCAGAGCCGGACTGTGCCGTCGTCGGGGGACCCCCAGCCCCGCCCCAGCCCTCCCGCCGACGGAGGTGGGTCCTGCTCTCCTGTGAGCAGGGGGGAGGCAGCCCGCCCTCCGCTCCCCGGCCCCCATGGGACCAGGGGAGGATGTGGGCTGGGGTATAGCTGCTGGGGACGTGGGGTGTGAGGGTGCCTGTGGCGGATGAAGAGCGGGTAGAGCTGCTGCTCGGCCCCAGTCCCCGGACTGGTCCTGCCTGGTCCCTCCCCCGCTCATTCGCCTGCAGAGCCCCTGGTGACAGCTATCCGTGTACACAGGTTTACCCCTGCCGGCCTCTGCGACCCCACTAGGCTGGGCATGCAGGAGGCCAGGGACTCTTGTCCACTTTGTCACCGGCTGGGCCCACAGGGCACAAGGTCCAGCCGATGGCGAAGTCTGGTGGCATCTGCTGAACTGAATGGACAAGCACTGGGCGCCCTTCTCCAAGATCCAAGAGGCCAGCGAGCCGGGACGGCCTGGGCCCTGGCCTCCGGATGCGCCCCACCACACGGAGCCCTGGCTCCCCCAGGAGGGTGTTGTCTGTCCCTCAGCCGCCCCCTGTGGGGACCGGGCACTCACCTGGGAGATCTCCAGGCAAGGTAGCTTGCCCACCTGGGCGCCAGTGAAGCCGTACACAGAGTTGGCGCTCACTTTCAGCGCCAGCTGCCGCCCGTCCAAGACCTGCCGCCGCAGGGGGTCCGTCTCCTTGGCCAGCTCGGCCTTGGCCCTGGGGGAAGGGGGAAGCGCAGGCCCCTTAGGCAGCGTCCCAGGTCTCCCGCGGCGGGGGTGCCAAGAGGCCCAGGTCTGGGCACAGGGGGTCCCAGGGCAGGTGTGCGCACCGAGCACTGCACACAGGGGGCTGGCACGGGCAGGGGGGAAGGGGGCTGCCTGGAGGGGGTCATGTGTTCTAATTCACAAGCAGCCGCAGCTAAGTGTGACCTGGCAGGGCTGGGGGGACCGCAGGCTCAGGGACCACCAGGAGCCTCTGTAACGCTGAGCTTCGAGCAGGGGTGGGCGGCGCCCTGGAGCGCACCTCTTCCGGGCGCTGAGCAGGTTCTCCAGGATCTGGGGCAGCAGCCCCTTCCGCACCGACGTCTTCACAAACTCATCCCCGGTGGGTGTCTTGATGAACTGGTCCTCGGTCAGGCTGGGTCAGAGGACAGTGGAGGGTGATGCCAGGCCTGCCACTTACTGGCCCTCTCCGACTCTTGCATCGCCTCTCTCCTCCCCTCCCCAGTATTTCTGCTCCCCAGCCCCACCCTGCCTGAGCCCGGCCCCCAGGGGGCTCAGCGGTCCTCATGCTGCAGGAGGGCACCCTACCCCAGCTTCTGGGCGGCCCCGGGCCGCAGCAGCGTGGTATAGCACAGGTTGTGGGCCATCATGATAGACGGGTACAGCGAGGAGAAGTCCAGGGTGGCGATGGGGACGTCGTAGTACCTGTTAGTGCAGGAGTCAGGGCCAGAGCCCCCAGCGCCCACCACCACCGACCCCACGCCCGCCCGGCCCGGCCTTAGGCTCTCACCCTTTGAGGGGCTCGATGACCGTGGCTCCTGTGTAGTCCTCGCCGCCCTCCGTCTTCACCACGGGCATCAACAGCCCCTCGCGCATGGCCTGGGAAGGGAGGCCAGAGGAAATGGAAGGTGGGCGCGGGCAGGAAGGAGAGGCTGCCGCCAGGGACCAGAGGCCCGCCTGGGCTCTGCTCACTGACCTGCCGCAGCAGCTGGGACACCACCTTGACCTGCTGGCCACGGGTGAGCAGGTAGCCGAGGGGCACGCCGGTGACGCGGGCCATCTCCATGGCGTTCACCAGAACCATGAGCCGCTCCAGCAGCCGCAGCGGCAGGAAGGCGTCCTTGAGGCAGTACACTGCCAGGCGGCGGCGCGTCTGGTCATTCCCGTTCTGGGGACAGGCACCGATGGCGTCAGGGGGGCAGGGAGAGGACGAGGGTCCGGGCGGGGCGCAGGGAGCGGACAGGGCCGGAGGCAGGAGGGAGCAGTGTGAAGCACTGGTGCTCGTGACAGCAGAGTGAGAGCAGAATCAAGGTCACGGTGCTAGAGGTCATGTGAGTGAGCGGAAACAGAATTACATCTGCAGGGCGAGGTCAGAGGCTGGGGGCAGGAGGCTAAGGTGAAGGTCAGGAGCACAGGTGGGAGGTTGGAGTCCAAGGTCAGGAAGGCCCGGGGCAGGCTGAGGTCAGATGAGTAGATGAAAGGATGGGATCAGAGATCGGGGGCAGGAGGAGGGGTCAGAGGTCATGGTAGCGGGTGAGGGGGCGCACCTGCAGGTCAGTGATGATGCTGTGCTGCACATCCTCCTTCTGCTCACCCAGGAAGTGGAAGCTCACGGCGTTGAGTGTGTAGGAGCGGAGCTTGTACTCCCGCAGCAGCACCTGGGGCGGAGGCGCAGGGTGGGCACAGGCCCCAGACAGCAGCCCCGCGAGGACAAGACCCACCTGCCCGCCAGCCCAGCCACACCTGCAGCATGTCCATCTGCACGCGGCCCACCATGCTGACCACCTTGCTGTCCCGCCGGCCAGTCTGCTTCGACTGGAAGGAGGAGTCCCGGATGGTGGAGCGGAGGCCAGCCACGCGGCCCAAGAAAGGGAAGCCGTGCACCTGGGGGCACGACAGGTGGGCAGCTGCGGAGGGGGACGGGTGGCCCTGACCCGGGACCCCCAGGTCTGTGCCAGAGGAACGGAGCCCAGACCACCCATGACACTCCCTACAACACAGCCCTCCTCTGGCTGGGCGGGGTGGACTGGAGGGGAGGCCGGGAGAGTCAGGGGTCTGGCAGCTGTAAGGCTGAGGGGGCAAGGACGGCGCCAAGTGGCCGGACGGCTGTGCCCAGACAGGGAGTAGGAGGAACAGGTGGGACGATGCTGGGCTCAGAGAGAAGGTGGTGGGTGCACCGGGTAGGGCCCTGGGGGACAGCTAGATGGGAGCCCAAGCGGGGTCAGTACAGAGAGCTGGGTCTGGGGTCAGGAGAGGCGTCTGCACTGGAGACGGTGACTGGGGAGGGACCAGACGCAGAGAAGGGGCCTGAGCTGGGCTGCGGCAATGGGGCAGGGGATGGGGGGCCCTGATCCAATATGTCCACGTCCTTAGATCAACGGGCAATCGGAGCGGACGGCACAGCAGGAGGACGCCGTAAAGACGGGGTGGACGCCGTCTAACCCCCAGGAACCTCTGACGCTGCCAGAAGTTAGGAGAGAGGCCTCGGAAGGAACTGAGCCTGTGACACCTTGACCTTGGACTTGCAGCCGCCAGACAGTGACACAAACCGTGTCTGGGAGGTTTCGCTATGGCAGTCCTAGGGAGCTAACACACCCCATACGCCCTGTCCCGATTCGACAAGCACCCAGGTTTTGCCACGTACTTCAAGGGACCCCCATTTCCTTACTCCTTGCTGACACGTTTTACTGCCTAGAAGACAAGGCCTTGTACCCCTGCTCGCCCTCTGCACCTCCGAACACCCTCCTCGCATCTGCGAGCACCACAGCGGCTCTCGGGACCTCGGGCGGGGCCCAGAGAGCAGGGTTCTCGGGGATGCCTCGGGAGCTGGGGGGAGGCTGCAGGTGCAGAGCCAGCTGGACTACCACAGGGACAAACCACCAGGGAGAGGGTGGGGGAGGTGCAGGGGGGTCGCCCACAGGCTGAGCCACCAGGGCAGTGTCTGAAGTCAAGCCTCCCTTACTGCCTGCCCTACCTTGAGGTGCTGGGCCCGGGAGACAAGGTACGGGAGGTCAAAGTTCTGGATGTTGTAGCCGGTGATCACGTCGGGGTCCATGGTGCGGATGAAGGTCGTCCAGGCCTGCCAGGGGGCACAGGCACACGCCCTGCTTGTTGTCCTGGTCATTCCCCTGCCACAAATTCCCCCCGCCCCTGGGATGTTCTGGAAGCCCCCAAGAGCAGTCCTAGGTCCCTCCTGCCTGTGGTAGAAAGATCAGGCAGTTGCTTCTGGAAATGACGCAGAACCCAGAGGGAAAACGCTCACTCCTCACTACGAAGGGGCCTGAACCCGTGGACACGAGTCTCAGGGTCAGGAGAGCCCAGAAAACAGCCTCCAGACTCGGACATAACGGTTGGGGTGGGGGCGCTAAGGGAAAGCGGGGACATGGAAGGAGAGTCACCTGGAGCAGCTCTTCTTCCCGCTCGTAGCTCTGCACCTTGGCGCCCAGGATGGGGGCGCAGGGCCGCAAGGTGAGCGCCAGGCGCAGGAAGGGTTCGGGCTCGCCCCAGCGCAGGCCCAGTGAGCAGATCTGGATCACGGGGTCCCGCTCGGGCTCAGGGAAGATGCCTGTGCAGGGACGGAGGAGGGGAATGTAGGGGACCAAGCCTGCCCCTCCTCTCCCTTGGGACACACCAGGGTGGCTGCGCTGCCAAACCTTCCCCCGCCTGTCCACTCCTCTCCATCCCCCTGCACTTGGACCCAGCCCTGGGGACAGACCTTTGCGGCCTGCACACTCGATGTCAAAGCTGAGCACACGCAGGGGTGCGATTCGCTGCCACTCCCCTTCTGGCGGGTGACTGACCACGTCCGACCACAGCACGTCTGCCTCCAGCTGACACAGTGTGACCTGTAGGACAGGGTGTGTCGGCGGCTGCACAGACCCAGCTCCATGTCCCCCACCCCTGGTGGGGTGCCGTACCTTCCCCTCTTGCCTCAGGACATATTTCCCAGCAGGGAGCTCCAGCCAATTGCAGCCCACGATGTCGGTGTCCACCATGAACCTGGAGGGAGATGAGTCAGTGGGCAGAGGCCAACCAGGGGAAATGGGGCGGAGGGTGGAGAAGCGAGGCGGGGGCTTGTACCGGATCTCAAAGTCAACGTTGGCCTCATAGGGCGCAAAGCTGGGGGTGCCCAGGCCTGCCACACGGACACCCTGCTCCAGGAGGCGGCGAGCCGGGGCCACGAGGCGGGGCAGGGCCAGGGTGATGCGCAGGAACGGCGACGGGCCATGTCCGTGGTACCCAAACATGCCTGCGGAGGACAGAGAAGGCTGGCGCCAGCCCAGGGGGACCCCACCCACCCGGCCCCCGGTGGTACTCACTCTCCCGGGAGCACAGCTGCACGGACAGCACGGCCGGCCCCTTGAGTTCCTTCCCCGCACGCTGGTCCCGGCTGATGGCCCCGTTCAGCTCCCGCTGTAGGTCATCCAGGTGCTCGGGTCCAAACCCTGGCAGTGGGGGGCGCTGGTCAGAGTGCAGGGGCCCTCCAGGTGGTCAGGGGTGAGGAGGGCTCTTCTGGGTCGGGGCCACTCACCAGGGGGCGCGGGGGTGTAGAAATAGGGTGCAAAGCCATGGATGTGGCAGCAGACGGAGACGCCCTCGTCAGTGACCCCAAAGGCACGGAGCACAGGCACGGAGCTGTGGGACGATGCAGGCGCCCCAGGCAGGGGACACGCTGGGCCTGGGGGTGTGACGGGGTAAGGCAGGGCTGCCCCCGAGACTCCTCCAAGGCTTGCCTCCCCCACCCTGTGCTGGGAACAGGGCCCCTCATTCCTGTCGCCTGAAGTGCTTCCGCCCACATCGGCCTTCCCCATCGGCCACTGCACCTCGTCTAAGCCCTTCCATTTCCACCCTGTCCCCTACGGGTCCACTTTCCACCCCACAGCTAGGGGGTGCCCCTGCCTGTTTTTGCAAAAAAAAAAATAAAAATAAAAACTTTAAAAAAATAAAATAAAATCAACTTGATGTATGACCTGCAACCCGTGTATAATCCACGTAACCACCACCAAAATAGGGGTACAAGACAGTTCTGTCCTTCTAAACGGCTTCCTTGAGCTTCCCCTTTGCAGTCACACCCCCTCCCACCCCGGCCGCCCACACCTATGCCCTGATCCCCCCTCCCACAGCCCTGGTCACCTGGATCGGGGCTGCCTGGGATGATCTGTCCCACACAGAGCCAGGAGGGCTCACGTGCCACCCACTGGTCCTCTGTCCCCCAAACTTACCCACATAATGGTCGATCTCCAACTGCTGGAAGATGAGGGGCTCCACCTGGGGGTCCAGGGCGGGCGGCGTGGGCCGAAGCCAGCGGGCGTCTGCCACTGTTGGGGAGAACTGCCCTGCAGGGAAAACATGGGGCTGCGTGGAGCTGCGGTCCTCCCTCAGGCGTAAGTCGCTGCCCTCCCAGCCCAGCCCAACCCAGCAAAAGGAAAGTCAACTGGAGGCGGTGGTCTGGATTGGGCAGGAAACTCAGGAGGGACTGTCAGCTCAAGGGTCAAGGTCAGAGTAGAAGCATCAGGCAACAGAGGTATCATACTGGCATGGGGTCAAAGGTCAACCCTTTGTGGCAGAGGCGGCCAGAGGTCAGAGGTCGGCTCTGTGGCTGACTCTCAGTTTGCAGGCAAGGTGCGTGAGGGTGCAGGGGGTTCCCATGCCAGGCCTTACGGTCCGCAGCCCCCTCCAGGGCCGGCTGTAGCTCCTCCTCCTCCTGTTCCTGCAGCCGGCGCTCTGCCTCCATCTCCTCCATCAGCGCCAGCTCCTCCTCAAACTGGGATGGCTGGGGCGCCTCGTCCTCATCCCAGAGGCTCCCGCGGGCCCGCTTCGGGGGCACCCCGGGCCCCGGGCCTGGCCGCCGCTTTTCATGCATCCTGCTGGGCAAGTCGGGGCTGGCTGAGGGCTCCGGTCTTCTCCACAGCCTCCCCTGCGACCATCGTGACAATGAGCCGTGGAGTGCTCCGAGGGCCCGAAAAGGCCTCCCACCTGCCGGCTTGTAGGTGCCAGCACATTCCAGGTGCTCCGTAATCATTACGCAGTATAATTACAGCCCGCACCCCATCACGGTCTAACCCTCGCCTCACGTGTCCAAGCCCCCCACATCCCTTTATCCCTGTTTACTTGCCCCTTGCAAACCCCTTGTCATAGGCTGCGCACGCCCTGTCCCCTCCTTGGTCACAGACTCGGTCCTCAGCACACCCCTCTCTTTCCTGCAAACCCTATTCTCGATGCCCTCACCCACCCATTATCCCAGGCCTTCATGCGACAAGCCGCCGGACAGTGCCCTCTCCAGGCTCGCCACTGGGCTGGGTGTCCGTGAGCGGCCTGAAACACACATCTGACGAGGTCCCTTCCCAGCCAAAAACACGCCAAGGCTTCCTACCCCATTTACAAACAAAAACAAACGCCCTCTTTATGTTGAAGGTAGTGCCCCAGCACCCCCGGCAGGGACACTCCAAGTGTCAATGAGTTGCCACCTCGGTGCTCGCCCCCTCTCTACCGCCACAGGTGATATGCCCACATCCGATCATTATTTACACGTTTATGTTTTCTTACTTGTAACTTGCAAGAAATTACTCGGGGGGTCTATTTTGACAAGATATAAAGGCCCATATCCTCTGGCAGACTGGACCAGAGACTGTACCCAGGTTAAGCCTATTTGAGCTGGTCGCTTTGCTGTGGTTCGGTAAGAGAACATTCTAAGGAAATACACATTCAAGTATTCAGAGGTAAATAGCCATGACGTATGCAAGTTATTCTGAAAATATTTTTTAAAGTATGCATGCAAATCATAACAAACAGGGTAACATGTGAGTATGGGTTCACTTGTTCTTTGTACTTTTTTATTCCTTCAACCTTCCTCTACATTTGAAATTGTTAAAAAAAGCTCTAGAACAGTACATGTCTCAGCAGCGGGCTGAGACCCAGCTAGAAGGGAGAAGGGGTTAGGGACAGGTCAGCTGGCCCAGTTCAGGGAAACAACCCTGGATCCCGTAACTAGCCCCCCAGATCCAGTCTCCCTTTGGTCCTCTTCGCCGCAGGCAGCCCAGCGCAAGACTACATTTCCCAGGATGCATTGCTAGGCAACGGTCACACAACCAAGTGCTAGCGCGCGGACCAGGGGTGACCGGAAGGTGTTCAACTTCTGGGACAGGAAGAAGTCTAAGGCTGCCCTCCAACCTCTTCCCCTTCTGGATGGCTGCAGCATGACTGTGGTGGCAGTGAGCCAACCCTGACCACCAGGACAAGGCCAACATGGCAGGGAACAAACGCAGAGCTACAAGGTGGAAGGAACCTGGGCCCTTGACCACCTTCTGGAGCACAGCTGCCCACCCGTCTTGCACATCTGTCCACCTTTGTATGGTTATGTGGAGAAATAGATTTGTATCTTGCCTGGGTCACTGTGTTTTAGAGCCTCTTTGTTACAGTAGCTTAGCCTAGACCTTGACAGCCCAGAAAATACTGAACTGGCTGGGACGTGTTACAGCAAATGCTGGCCCACAATGGCGTATTTCTCAGCATTAAAAAGGAGGCAGCTACTAACGTACACACAGTATGGATGCATTTCAAACACGTGTGAAAGAAGCCAGGTACAGGACCTGGCTGGTGGGGCTCAGTGGACTGAGCGCCGGCCTGCAAACCAAAGGGTCGCTGGTTTGATTCCCAGTCAGGGCACATGCCTGAGTTGCGGGCCAGGTCCCCAGTAGGGGGTGCGCGAGACACAACCACACATTGATGTTTCTCTCCCTCTCTTTCTCCCTCCCCCTCTATAAAAACAAATAAATACAATCACTAAAAAAAAAAGAAAGAAAGAAAGAAAGAAAGCCAGGAATACACACTGGGGGAATGGGGAACGACTGCAAAGAGGTATGGGGTTTCCTTCTGCGGTGGTGGAAATGCTCTGGAACTAGAGGTGATGGCTGCACGAGACGGTGAATGCACTAAGTGCCACTGACTGCACACTTTAAAATGGTTCGTGTCACCTCAATTTAAAGAGTATATATTGTATGCTGACATTTACACAGAGTGCTAGAATCGACTATCTCTGGTGCTAGAAACCAGGTTAGTGGCTGCTTCTGGGGTGGGAGAGGCTGACTGGGAGGGGGTGTGGGGGAATTTTCTGGGGTGATGGAAACATACTGTACAACCAACTCTATGCCTGAGACCGTACACGTCACTCTATGTAAATCAGATCTCAATGAAGAACATAAAAGTGGGGAGGCCATGATTCCACATCCAAGGGTTTATGCCACAAATATACTATGACATGATAAAAAACTGCCTTTATAAAATTATTTCCGGCAGCACTATTTGCAATCGCAAAAGACTGGAAACCACCTAAATGTTCTCCCCTAGGGGACTGTTTAAATAAATCACATTAATTCCACCCCATGGAATATTATGCAGCTGGATAAAGGAATGAGGAAGTGCTCTGTGTACTGATAGGGAAGGCTCTGAAAGACACATTGTTAGGGAGAGAATGCAAGGTGCAGGGCGGTGTACTGAAGAGTATTATCTTTTGTATGAAAAAAGCAACTGTTTTAGAAAATGTGCAGCAGCCCTGACAGGTGTGGCTCAGTTGGCTGAGCGTCATCCCACAAAGCAAAAGGTCGTTGGTTCGATTCCCGGTCAGGGCATGTGTCTAGGCTGGGTTCGCTCCCTGGCTGGGGCACGTACGAGACACAACCAGTCGATGTTTCTCTCTCACGCTGGTAAGTCTCTCCCTCTCTCCCTCCCTTCCCTTCTCCAAAAAAAAAAAAAAAAAGTTCATAAGTAATTTGTTTAAAAATATTTTATGTATTTATTTTTAGAGAGGGGGAAGGGGGAGAGAGAAAGAGAGCGAGAGAAACATCAGTGCGTGGTTGCGTCTCATCTACCCCCCGCCAGGGACCTGGCCCACAACCCAGGCACGTGCCCTGACTGGGAATCGAACTAGTGACCCTCTGGTTTATAGGCCAGCACTCAATCCACTGGGCCACTCCAGCCAGGGTAAATAAATACATATTTTTTAAATGTGGGGCTGAGCAAGCTCAGGGGCTTATAGGCACCCAGAGGAGTGACCAGGCCTGGTCTGGCAGGGGTGGGGCACAACGGGGCCAACTGGCTGCCCTGGGTCAATGGACTGTGGCTGAGTGGGTGCAGTGGGAGGGAAGGTGTCACCAGCAGCAAAATCAAGTTCCTTTGCTAGTTCCCCACCCCAGGTGCTGCCCTTAACGTGCCGTCGGGCAAGGCAGCATTAGGAGGCGGCCCGGGTGCCCCTCGCTTACCCTGGCACCAGACAGGAGCTTGGCAAACACTGTGCTCTCTCCCTTCTCGCCCCTTCAGCAGCAGACCCTGACCAGCGGCCTACAGCAGTAACACAACGCTGGGTGCCCACTCCGGGTGCTGGTTTCACTCTGACCCTCACGCCCTCGGTTCTCATCCCATTTCGCCCAACCCCACGGCTTTAACTGCCACCGCCCCGCCCACCGCTCCTACCTTTGCGTCTTGTGCCTGGGCCCAGACCTCCCCGCAGGCTCCCGGCTGACAGCAGGTCCAGCTGCCCACACTGGGAGGATGTCTCCTCAGGCACCTCAGACTCCAAAGCCAGCTCCTGACCTCCCCCCAAACCTGCTCCTTGCACCCCATGGTCTCGCCCAGTTCAATCAACAGTAGCTCCCATCAGGCCAACAACAAACAAACATGGAGTCACCCCAACTTCTCTCTTCCCCTCAGACTGCATGCCTGCTCTACCTGCAAGTCCCATTAGCTCTGCCTCCCGACGGAAATCCCACGGCTTCTCCGGCCCTGCTCTGCTTCCCACCGGGTCCCTCAGCTCTCTACGGCTGTTCGCTTCTGTATTTTGAGCACTGCTGTATCTGTCTCCCCCTGCTGGAAGATGAGCTTGGTGAGGGTGAGGATCCTTGGTTTTGTTGACTGAAGTGTGGCTAGAATCTACACCAGTGACCGGCACAGAGAGGGTGCTTGAGAACTGCCTGTTGAATGAAGGAGGAGCCTCTCCCGGCTCTCTCTCCTTCTACCCTGTCCCCCTCAATGTGTTCTGCACACAACAGTCAGAAGGATCAGGCACACACACGGCAGATCAGCCCACTCCTCCTCTGCTCAGAGCCAGTCCCTGGGGCCCGTCTCAGGCTGAGTTAAAAGTCAAGTCCTCCTCGTGGCCCACAAAACTCTGCACAATCGCCCCTGTTTGGACACCCCTTCCCCCCACCCACTGGGCTCCAGCCACTTGCCTCCTCTCTTGTTCCTCAAACGCTCCAGGTTTGGTCCTGCCACAGGGCCTTTGCTCGGGCTATTCTCTCTGCCCCGCCACACGTTCTTCCCCAGATGGCCCGGTGGCTTCCTCCTGCCCCTCCTTCAGGCCTTAGTTCAAAACGCCGCCTTCTCCGTGAGGCCTGTTTAACCGTGCAGCCCTACTGCCCCTCCTGACGCTCTCTAACGCCCTTCCCTGCTTTATTTTCCTTGATGCCACTTATCGCTGTCCGGGGCACTGCATCAGTTCTTGGGGTTCTCCAAGTGCGGTCCCAGGATCCGCAGCTCGAGTTTTGGGTGGGAACTTGTTGGAATGTGAATCGCCAGGCCCCTGCCCAGGCCCCCAGGATCCGGCCCTCGGGGGTGATGTCCAGCGCCCTGCCCTCGAACCTGAGAACCGCAGCTCACTGTGCACTGTCTGTCCCCACAGGGAGAGCGGGAGCTGAGAGAGCAGGGATTTTTGTCTTTTGTTTCCTGCTATGTCTCATGCACCCAGAAGAGCATCTGCGACAGAGGACGTGCTCAATAAACATCTTCTGAAAGAATGAAGAAGGGAACTCATGGAGTTGTCGCAAAAACTTCTGAAATAGGTGCTGCTAATGACCTTCCAATGCACACAACTACTGGGACCCCAGCCCAGAGAGAAGCTACCCGCCCAAGATCACAGGGGCACAGTCAGGGTTCAGTCCCAGGCAGGCTGGCGCTAGAGCCTACTGTTAACCGGAACCCCAGAGCCCGGTCCCAGGGTGGATCGGGGAGATACACAGGTGAACCCAGCGGGGGCAGACGGACTGGGCCTCCCGGACTCCTGCTGCCCTTGTCACAGGCCTCACCAAACAGGGACCCCTCGAGGGCAGGGCAGGGTCTGGCACTGCTTTGAGTCCTGAGTATCACCCAGCACAGGGCACAGCCTCGCAAAGTGCTTACTGGACGAAATCCTCCTTTTTTTTCGGGTACCTAACACCTCTGCATCCTCAAAGGCTCTGCTCCGGCACAACGCCTCCAGCCGATCCTCTGCCAGCCCCTGGGGCCCCCACACCGCGCTTTGTGCTGTTTGTGTAGCTGCAGGTGTGCACTCCCAGCCGGGGCTGCTTCGGGCTGCGAGCGCCCCCAAAACAGGGTCAGGGGTTCACTTAAGTCAGGGTCCCCAGGACAGTGCTGGAACGCGGGCCACTCCGAGTCGTGTCAGTTAGGGCTATTCTCCAGTGTCACCAGCTCTGGGAGTCTTCCCTGATCCCCCAGTTTCTCTCAGCCCCCGAAGACTGGCAGGGCCTCCGCACCGCCCAGATCGCTCTGAATGGAGAGTTCCTGTCCTTCTCCCTGATTGAACGGAACGATCACCGGTTCCCTTGTGCCCAGCCAAGGGCCTGCCACAGAACAGCCAACTGAAGGACTGAAGAGTGGGAAGAGCCCAGGAGGAGGGAAGGGTGCGGTAAAGGCCCTGAGTGGGGAAGGAGTCCCTCTGAGGCCTGGGTGGGGAAGTGGACGAAGGGAGGGGAGAGACGAGGCGACAACAAGTTCCTGGAGTAGGTGGGGCTACAAAGCTAGGACTCTGACATCACTCCCTAAAACCCTGCCCACTCACTCCATCTAAGCTCCGCCCACGGAGCGGCCCCCCCAAACCTGCTCTGCCCTCAGCCTTCCCCATCCAGCCTGTTGCTCAAACCACAAACTCCAGTCATCCTGGGCTCCTCCTCCCCACGCGTCCTGCGGGCTCAAACCCCACAGGCAACCTGAGGCCGACAGAGTGTTTCCACCTGCTCTGCAGGAGGAGCCACCTACTTGCCTCCTAACGGGCGTGCCTGCCTCCTTCCCCCTCTAGCTCCTGCTAGCTTCCATCTTCACTCAGCAGGTGAGTTTCTCAAAACGCAGGGGCGGGGAGGGGGGGCGGTCACGCTGCTCCAATGTTCAAAGACGCCCATGGCTCCCTACGGAACCCAGAATAAAAGCCACAGCCCACGGCAGGGTTTACAAGGCCCTCCAGGATCTGGCCCCCCATCTCGTCTCCACCGTCACCTGTTCCCTCCGCTCCAGCTACATCTCCTGCACCCTCACCTGCTCTCTCCGCTCCAGCTACAAACACCACACGCTCCTTCCTGCCTCAAAGCCTTTGCACTTCATGGTCCCTCTGCCCGGACTTTTATTTACATGGTTGGCCTCTCTCCAGTGTCACTTCCCCAGGGAGGCGACTCCTGACCACTCCAGCCAAAGAAGCAGGATACCCTGATGTATTTCACTTCGGATAACGTATCAAAGCCTAAAAAGCACTGCTCTATCATTACTACTTATAACTTGTCTACTGTCTGTTGCGGCCTGAGGCTGGAACCTTCTCTGGCTGGTTCGCGCTGTAGCCCTCCCTTCTATATAGCAGGGCTTGGCACGGAGTACTCAATATTTGGTAAATAAAGTATGACACCATGCCCCCACGTGTACGATCCAGTCCCCCAATGCAACCGGGTTTCGGGGGCCCCAAAGACCCTCCAGAATGTGTCCCTCATCTCGTTCGCGGGCCCCGAGGGACAGCGATGGGCTCCCAGCAACAGGCCAAGGCGCCCCCGCCCCCGTCACATCCCCGTGCGCCCCCGCCCTGGCCCCTGCCCCACTTCCGCGTTCCCCTGAGCCTACGGGGGGTCCCTCCCGCCGCCACGACCGAGCCACCCCTCACAGCCTTCTCTCAGGCCTACGCGCCCGGTGCTTCAAGCCCCCTTCCCGGCCTTGCGATTCCCCTCCTTTACTCACCCGCTTCAAACAGCGCTTCCCGCCACAGACTACACCGCCGTGACCCCTGACTCCCGCGCGCGCAGGCCCAGAGCCGTGGCGCGCCAAGCTGGGCCACGCCCCTCACGCCCTTGTAGGGCTAGGCCACGCCCAACACGGCGCTGGGCCACACCCCATCCTTCCGACTGGGAGGCAGACCACGCCCCCTCCTCCCAATTTGGGACGTGGCCTCGTTCCCTCGTGAGCAAACCCCGCCCCTGTTGACTGGTGCGGCGCAATGCTACGCCCCTCCTTGCGGCCGCTTCTTGGCTTCGGGTAGGCTGCTCGCGCAGCCGCCCTGGGACACACTCCCCACCCACCAGCCCTCCGGCTCTGCGCGCGCATCCTCCGCAACCGCGCCCTCCTGCTGCCCGAGGCGACTTCCGAAGGACCACTCGAACTTCGTGTCCATCCTTGCACCGGCAGCCTGATGTCTGCCCTCCCTGTAGAGGCAGGGCTATGCGCGCTCAGGTCCCAGCCTGGTCTGTTCCCCCTTCTCACGGCCTCAGTTTCCCCATCTGTAAACTAGATTTAGCGCGGGGCGGGCACACTTGTGCGGCGCCTGGCTCACCGTTTATAACTACTCCCATTTCTGCCGACCCCTCTGCCCCGTCCTATAGAAAACACACTTTTCAGTACCGAGACCATCTCTCCGTGCAAAACCCCCTTCACCCTCGGCCAGGGTGTCCCCCGGAGGGCCTGGCAAAGCGGATGGAGAAATTAAGAGAACTCCACGGTCCTCTCCTTACTCTGAACTCACCAGGGCCTTTCACCCCCCCGGAGGGCCTGGCAAAGCGGATGGAGAAATTAAGAGAACTCCACGGTCCTCTCCTTACTCTGAACTCACCAGGGCCTTTCACCTTCCAGATCCAGCATGTGCCCTTCAACTTTGGAGGCCAGGTTCCTTGTTCTCATGACTTAGGTCTCAGCTAGGACGTGATCTTTGTGAAGGCTTGCGTTTCTCCTCCAACAACCTGACTCTCCCCTCCGCCTGCTCCCCCACTGAAGCCCCTATTCCCTTATAGTCTGGCTGTCCCCATATCCCCTGGGCTGCCAGCCCTGACTTGTAACCACCTGAGAAGGGACTTCGTCTTGTTCACTGACGTCTCCAGTGCCTAAAATTGTGTTTAGCACACAGTAAATGTGCCACACACACTTGTTGGATGACAACTGCAGCCCCGGAATGGCCACAAACAGTTTGTACCTACAGCTTTTAGTCAGCAAGTATTTGTTGACTGAGTGAATGCCTCAGTCCCCTCATCGCTTAAATTCTCGTCTTTCGTGAGCCGGCTCCAACTGGCCTTGCACAGGGAGGTGACCATGAGACCATCAGGGGCCTGTCCTGAACCCCGCCACCAGCCTCCAGTGCCCCGTCACTGTGACCCACCCCTGCCCCGGCACCTGCCTGGGGGGGAGGGGGAGGCATTGTAGTTGAAGACCCCAGCAGCCCATCTCCTGTCCATCTCGGATTCACTCTGGCGCAGGGCACGTTTCTATTCATATTTTATTTTCCTGTTTTTGTGTGTGTGGTTTTTTTTAGTTTTTATTAAATAAAAGGAGCAGAGGGAGAGGGGACCTGTGGTCTCTCAGGCTGTGGGAGAAAGCCAGGGGCCATCCCCTCCTTCTGTTCAAGGTGCGTTGCGCAGTGGGCTTGAGGTGTAAGCTGGGCGGGGAGGGCAGCTGGGAGTGCTTGGAGGGGTCAGAGGTCAGGGCCTCGGACCCATCCATACCTCCCAGGAAGACTCAGTGGGCAGGGATGAAGCTTCCTGGACCCTGACTGGGGCTTATCCTGAGGGCTAAGGGCTGGCAGGGCCAGGGCCTGTGCTCCAAGCCACAAAGTGGGACCCCAGGCCCCGCTCCTTCCCACCCCCCCACCCCAGGAGGAGGAAGGGGTGACCGAGTCCATTTGCTGGAGAGTACAGGGCGGTGGGGCAGGGCGGCCGGGCCCCTCACTCATGGACATCCCAGATCTCAGACAGCAGAGGCGGCAGCTTCTTGTCCTGGAGCCGCAGGGCGAAGACCTGCTCCGAGTGCACGGAGCTCAGCGTGCGCAGGCTCACGAGCTTCATCAGCATGCGCGGGAAGCGCAGCTGGTCCTGCGGGCACGGGAGAGAGGTGGGCGCTGGCCAGGCCCTGCACTGTGAGGCTCTGGGCGGCCCACCAGGACTACCGGGAGGGCCTCCCCCCGCAGGCTGAGCCAGGGGAGAGAGGGTGGGCAGAGGCTAGCGAGGGCATGGGGACCTCGCCCTTGGGTGAGGGCACAGGGCCCTGAGGGGAGGCTCTGCAGAGAAGCCATCACTCGGAGCTCGGACAGACAAGGACGCAGGACCCCAGCCCCACGCTGACCCCACGCTGACCCCACGCCTGCCTGGGCTTTTTGGTCCCGCCCCTGGCCGGCAGGGTTGTGTCTCTTCTGCCAGGTGGGGCTGAGCTCCGGTACCTGCGGCCTCTTGATGCGCGTGTAGGAGAGCAGCGCCTCCACGTAGGGCTGCTGCAGGGCCTCCACGCGGCTCGGCTCCTGCACGTTGGGCCGGTCGGCTGAGAAGATGTTGATGGCGATGAGCAGGGCGTACTCGGCATCGTCCAGGCCCAGCCGCCGCATGGCCCGGGAGAACTCGAAGATGGGGTTGATAAACTCCACCTGCAGACCTGCAGGGTGGGAGCCCCGGCTCATAAACACGCCCGCCCGACACCGGCCCCTGCGCCCCGGGCCCCGACACTGCCCAGCGGGGTGAGGGAAGCTGCAGCCACTGCGGTGTTCTTGTCACCTCCGCTCCCCTCTGGGTCCCCACTGCCTTTGATACAAGTGCCTGGCACGGAGCAGGTGTGCCATAAATCCTGCCTGAGTGAGGAAAGGTATAGGGAGCCTGACCGTTTATTCAGCATTTCCTATCCTATCACCACCTTCACTTCTTCCTGGCTTCTCGGTACCTCTCCTCAGGAAAAGGAAAGACTTTTTTAAGCCTAGGCCACATTGTGTCACCTTCTGTGGCAGCTTCCACTGCCCTCAGGGTAAAACCAAAGCTCATTCTCAAGAGTGAATCATTCATTCATTCATCAAACGTCACTGGGCACCACCACGTGCCAGGTCCCAGGTTGAGCCATTCACAAGACCAAGTCCGTGCTCGGTGGGACTTACATTTGTGGGGAGAGGGAACAGGTAAGAGACAAATACGTAACCTGCACAGCTGTGGGGCAGTGATGCGGGCTACGGGTCAAAGGAACACGGGGAAGCGAGATGGGGACTGCTAAGTATCACGTCAGCATCACAGACACGGTGGTCACTGGAGGGTGACCCTGTAGGAAGGCCTCGCTGTCAGGTGACCTTTAAGCAAGGACTGAAGGAGGGGAGGGAGCGAGGCACAAGGGTGTGCGTGTCCCAGGTCGGTACTTCCATCTGTTCTGCCCAGGCCTGGCTGGCTTTCTGGGCCACGAGACATTCGGTGTTAAAACAGGGAAGGAACCAGGCAAGCCAGGGTGAGCTGGTCACCCAAAAATGTGCTCTCGCCGTACCGCGAGGGTGACTCAACCCTCACCCCGCCTCGGAGATGGAGAGACGGAGATCAGACGGGGATGAGGCAGCCCACTGTCTCCCAGGCGGCACGGGCCCAGCAGCGGTCCCACCCCCGCCCCTGCCCCCTGCCCCTGCTCTCAGCCATACCTGCGCGGTGGAAGTCGTCCTTGCTGTAGGTGAAGTCCTTCAGGAAAGTGATGCACTCCGTCTCATGGTTGTAGCGTCTGGCCGTCTCCAGCAGCATGATCTGAGGGCAGCAGGGAAAGGGGTGGGCAGGGGCGTGAGGAGTCCCTGGGCCCCCTTTAGCCACCGGTCCCTCCTCTCCTGGCCTGCATGGGGGTGCCAATCTCACCAGGATCATCCCCCACACTGGACATGCCAAGCCCTCCCCACCTGCTTTCAGCACCCACGGCACTGTCCTCTCAGGACACTCTCCCAGGCGGTTTGGGGGCACAGGGGAAGGGATTTTCGTCTGTTTTATTTGACATATGCCCAGCACTTGGAATGGAGCCCAGCGCACAGTAGGTCCTCAGTCCTCACTTGTTATCACTGTTTTGGTTTGCACGTCAATTGCTCTGCAGAGCCTTTGCAGCACATTCTCCAGAGTGTGTCTGTCCCTCCAGCCCAGTCCTCAGCCAGTTTCCTTTCTCTCTTTGGCGCATGGGAACTTCTGAGTATGCTGTTTAGTCCTTTGACGTTCCCCCGGAGAGTACCATCCCCACAAAGGCAAGAACTAGAGGGCTCTTGCTTGTCACTACGTTTCTAGCATCTGTCCTAGGCCTTATCTCTGGGGCTCCTTGCAGGCAGACGGGCGGGCTGGCTGTTACCTCAATGGTAGATGCCTTCAGGAGGGCAATCTGGTCCTCGCGGCCCAGCTGCAGGAAGCCGGGCACCTGCTTGGCAAAGTCCACAATTTCCTGGACTGAGATGATAGCCAGCTCCGTGAAGTGGGCGAAACGCTGCTGGCGGGCATCGCGGGACTGGGGGTCTGCGCCCAGAGGCCAGGGCTGGGACACAAGTGGGGAGGGGGGACAGAGTTATTCTTAGGACTCCTCCCAAGAACCCAAGGCCATGGGGGCACCCTGAAGGAAGGCCTGCACGCTGGGAGGCCCTTCTCTCCACACCCCTGCCCTCTGGAGCCTCTCCCCTTCCGTGCCAGGCCCATCACCCCTCAAGGCTGCAGAAGGGGCAGTACCGTGACTTTGGGCTGGTCAGAGAAGGAGCGTTTGTTACACTGCAGCTGGGCCGCCACCAACTGCTGGATCATTAGTTCCTGAGCGGCTGTTAACTGGACACCCTCGCCTTCCCCGGAGGCCTGGCCACCCCCGTCGGACCCTCCAGGGGAGGCCCCCGGCCCAGAGGCTGAGCTGCTGCTGACTCCTGGCCCCACGGGCGACTGCTGCTGCTGCTGCTGCTGCTGCTGCTTCCGAATCTTCTTCTTCCGGATCTGTTCTTCTGAGAGGACGCCTGTCGGGGAGACGCGGGCCTCAGCAGAGGCCCCAGGGCTGGGCAGCGGCCAGGCTGGCGCTGCTCCCTCCCCGGCACTCACACTGCTCCCTCATCCCGGCCTCCTTGCACTTGCGTAGCCGGCATTGCTGGCACTTGCGTCGCATGAAGGCATCCATCTGGCAGGTTCCACCACCCCGGCAGGCGTAGCGCCCAGCCCCGCCTCGGACCACGCTGCGCCGGAAGAAGCCCTTGCAGCCTTCACAGCTGAGGACATTGTAGTGGAAGCCGGAGGCCTTGTCGCCACACACACGGCACAGCTCGTGGCCCAGCATCTTCGGAGCCGGGCCTTTCTTTCGCTTGCGCTCTGGCTCTTCTGCTGGGTCTGGAATGACTGGGGTGGGGCGGAGAGAAGCCATGAGAAAGCCACAGAGAGAAACCAGCCAGGGAGACAGGCCCGTCAGAGATCGGGCGCAATGAGCCAGAGTACGGAGAGCGACCCATAGAAATAGCGATTCACAGGGAAAGATGAGTATGTCGGTGAACCCCAAAGAATGAATCAAAATGGGCAGCAGTAAGAGGAACAGAAGAAAAAAAGTCAACAAGAAATCGGAGTCTCCTATCCTCATTTCTAATTTTTCTCCCCTCCTAGATCCCACCGCCACCCCCCCACCCCCCGTCGCCCATACCAACTCCCAGCCCCTGTCTCTGAGCCCCGTCTCACCCACGCTGCTGGCCGAGCCAGCCCCATCAGTGCCTGGGACATCGGGCTCCGGACCTCCAGGCCACGGCTCAGGACGCTCCTCCTTTACAAGGGGTTTAGAAGAGGGGGCGCTCGGCTGAGGGGTGTCATTTCCTGGCAGAGGGAGGATTGGTGAGTATCTCCTGACAAGTGTGTGATGGGGCAGTGGGCTGGGCTGGGAAGGGAGGGGGTCACTCACCAGGCACGGGGGTATTCTGGGAACTAGAGGTAGGGGTGGACATGGTGGGGTCACGGAGCAGCCTGCAAAATACAGGAGGACTTGAGAGCTTGCGGGGCCAGGGAGATTCAGGTTAGGTCAGCCACAGATCTTGAGGGGAACTCCTCCCTACAGCATACAGAACCCAACCCCAGCCCTTGTCAGTCTACAAAGCCTCCCCTCCAACTTTGACAGGGCCTGCCCCTTCTGCTCCGGAACAGCCAACTCTTGGCTTCAAGCCACGCCCTCTCGAAGCCCCGCTCCGTAGGCTCCGCCCACCTGATCTTTCCAGGTACTGCCCCTTCTACTTCAATCCTGCTCCGCACTCACTTCCTCCTTCCCGCTAAATTTCAGCCCACCTACTCCCATCCCGCGCTACTAAGGAAACAAACCCATCTCTTACGCTGTCCCCGCCTCCTCCTATTATGCTCCGCCCCTATCTCTTCCACCTAGGTCCCTCCCAGGCCCTTCCAGCTTCCACCCTCACTCCTCCCATAAAGCGCCTTCCGACCACTTTGCCCTGCTCCATCTGTACCCTCCCCCGCCCCCCGGGTCCCGCCCCATCTGCTCCCATCATGCTCCGCCCCCACACCTCGCTCCAGGTCCCGCCCCTCTCCGAACACCAGTGGGGGGCGGGGCTCATGGCTGCGCGCGAGGGTCTCGTGGGCGGTCTCTCGCGGGGTCTCCTGCTCCCGTTGCCCTGGAAACAGCCGGGGGCGACGCGAGCTACGGAAAGGAGGGAGGAGAGAAGGGACTGAGCAGAAGCGCGCGGGGAACTCCGGGAAGCCCTGGGCCTGGGGCCCCTCCCGCGTCTCCCCACACTCGAATGCACCTGGCGTCTGTCCCCTTGCTCTGCTTTCCGTTCTCCTCCTCTGTACTCCCTGGCACGCCGCCGCCGCTCCGGTCCTCTCAAAAGTAACTTCGCCACTTCTTCCGGCAACCCCACTGTGCGTCACTTCCAGAAAGGGGAGGGGAGGCAGGGGTGACGGACTTCCGGTCCGCCTAGGACCAGCCAAATCGGCTGCCCCGCAGGGAAGTTGTGGACCCTCCCAGTTAGCTCCACCGGAGGCCGGCGGAGAGAGCTCCGGGCCCATGCAGGCGAACGTGGCCCGTGCCAGACCTTCCTGCCCGGCGCCGGTGCCTGTCTGGGCGCCCCGCGAAGGACTTCCTTAGCCTGAATCTCCCCAGCTAGAGCTCCTTTTCGCACAGGATGGAATCACAACACGTTTGTTTTTAACTTCTTGGTTAAGTTTTCTGATTTTGGAGATGCGCTGCTTGTTGGTTTTAAATAGGTTAATCACCAACCTAGACCCAGAATTAAAAACATTTTTAATGTAACTTTGTGATAGGAACAGGGAAAGAAAATAGTGTAGCCTTCTCCTACCAGAAAGAGGCAACTAATAATGTTTAAAGAAAACTCACAATATTTGAACGGGAAAAAGATGGAAGTTGATAATCAGGTCTCTTGGGTTGGCAAAAGTTTGGATTTTTTTTCTTGTAAGATGGCTGTAGAAGCGCTTAGTTGTCTTTAACTTCATTGGAAATGATCTTGTTAGATCGTGTTGTGACAGCTGTCATAGCAGCAGTGCCTTTAAAAAAAGACATCAAAATTGGTGAATTTTTGTGTAGTCATTTTAATATTGAAGATGGAAGGAAATATGCAACATTTTCCAGCATATTATGCTTTATTATTTCAAGAAAGGTAAAAACGCAACTGAAACGCAAAAAAAAAAAATTGTGCAATGTGCGGAGAAGGTGCTGTGACTGATCAAATGCGTCAAATGCTCTTTGCCGAGATTCGTGCTGGAGATTTCCCACTGAACGATGCCTCATAGTTGGGTAGACCAGTTGAAGTTGATAGAGGTCAAATCGACACAGTAACTGAGCACAATCAACGTTATACCATGTGGGAGAGAGCCGACGTACTCAAAATATCAAAGTCAATAAAGTTATTGGTGAAAATGAAAACACGTGTCTTTTATTTTACCGAAAAAAAAAAGAAACAGGCTTTTTGGCTAAGCCAATATATTGAGCATATGTGCCTTTTTCAAGAATGGGAATGATGACCCACGATTTTTGTAGCTTGTTTAGTCCATTCTGACATGGTCTTGAAGCGTTGAAATTTTTCATCTGAGGATGTTACCATTAAAATGAGTTGTTTTGGTGGGCACTGGGGGATAGCTGAACTGGCGTCTCTGCCACTTTCTCGATGTGTAATATTGAGCCAAACTATTTACCCTCCTTATGCCTCAGTTTTTCCATCTACGAGTTGGGAACAAGAGTGCATTGCATTGCCATTATGATTAAATGAAGTCAAAAACGAACTGGGCCAGGCTAGAATATGGAGCCCAGTATGCGGGAGCTATATTTATTCTTGCAGATGTTAACGCTGTTTTTAACTTTTCACTACAAAGGGCTGAAGTGAGGTGAATTGCAACAGTTTTCGGGCAAGTCACCTCACTCTCAGTCACAGTTGACCTGTCTGTGAAATGGGGGACATTGTTTGCATTTCTTATTGAGGCAGGTTAGTAAGAAGCTAGGAAAATTCCTTGGCAAATGGCATGGGGAAACGGGCATGGAGAGCTGAACAAACTGGGAGAGAAATTTCCAGCCAGATATAGATGGTCACCAAGCTAGCAATGGGCGAATCCAGGGTCTGACCTCAGCCTCGGGGGGCCTTTCCTCCCCTGGCACATCTCTGGTCATGCCATTTAGACCTCCCTGCCCCGGTCTGTCCTCCCCAGAGATAACATCTAGGCCTCAGTTGTACTCAGCTCTGGGCCCAGAAAAGTAGCAAAACCAGGCAGTTGACATCAATGCAGCTTATTAATGAACCTCTGCCCTAACGCCAACCAATCAGTGGAGACCAGGACCCTGAAAGGATACACCTGGAAAAGCCGATGAATATTCTATTGAGGTCCTTTCCTAAGACCTCCCCTGACAGAACTCCCAGCGTTTAAAACCCTGAAGATGGAGGATCCAGCGCCCACTCGCCCTCCTGGGAGCACGACCTCGCCTTTCTCTTCCCCCACAGGTGTATGTATATTTCCTAAATCCAAGGGACCCCATAGGCAACCAGGGAAGCAACGGGCAGCGGCAGCATGTTCTGGGCTAACCCCTCGACCTGCTCCCCAGGCCCCCTTTTCTCTGACTCTCCAGTGAGCTGGCGGCAGCCCCACCTGGGCTCACTTTCCCATTTTGTTTCTCTCCTGCTGCTTCTTCGATGCCAGGCCCATCCTGGTTCCACCGTCCCTGGCTTTAATAAGTAGACATTCACAATCACCTGGACTCACGTGGTGAGGTCTTTCCTGCACGGGGTCGAGGAACCCACACACTACAGGCGGGCCCGAGGCTGACCCGCTCCAGGCTCAAACCTTGTCTGGTATCATGAAGGGTGTGAAGATTCAGGAAGGGCAGTGCCTGGCATATCTAAGCCTCCAGTCAGTTTGTTATCTGAACCTAATTTGATGGAATTGTTGTAATCATCACCATAATTCATAACACCTTTGTCATTGCCCTAAAAGAAACCCCATATCCTACGTCACCGTCAATGATCCCATCCCTGAGCCCTAGGCAGCCATTAATTTACTCTCTGCCTCTATGGATTTGTTTATCCGGGCAAATTCCACTTCCTACAAATGGAATCTTAGACTACCTGTCCTTCGGTATCTGCCTTCTTTCATTTAGCATAGTGTTTTCAAGGTTCATTTATGTCGTATCATATATTCATCCTTCATTTTTGTTGTGTCTGAATACTAATTCCATTGTCTGGATAGGCTACATTTTATTTATCTCATTCATCAGTTAATGGACACGGGTTGTTTCTATTCTTGCATACACTGCTGCTATGAACAGTCAAAGGCAAGTTTTTGTGCAGACATATGTTTCCATTTCTCTTGGGTGTATACCTGGGAGTGGAATTGCTGGGTCATTTGTGTGGTGACTCCATCTTTCACCTTTTGAGGGTTGCCAGGCTGCCGGCGCCGTTTTATATTGCCACCAGCAATGTGTGAGGATTTCAGCTTCTCTACATCCTTACCAACACGTGTTATTATCTGCTTTTCTGTTATAGCCATGCTAGTGCGTGCAAAGTGATATTTCATTGTGTGGCTTTGGGGTTTTTTGAAAAAAATTTCATTAAAAAAAAAGATTTTATTTATTTTTAGAGAGGGGAAGGGAGAGAGAAAGAGAGGGAGAAAAATGACAATGTGTTGTTGCCTCTTGCACGCCCCCTACTGGGGACCTGGGCTGTAACCCAGGCATATGCCCTGACTGGGAATTGAACCCTTTGGTTTGTAGGTGGGCACTCAGTCCTATGAGCCACACCAGCCAGGGCCCATTGTGGTTTTAATTTGCACGTCCCTGTTAGCCAATTCTATCTCTTTTCTATCACAAATAACTCGTAATATGTAATTCTGCTTTTACTATTCTCAGGTGAAATCCAGTGATGATATAGCTTAACTATGTCCCCAACAACAAAATATCATTTTACTTTTCCAACTGCAATACAAAGAAGAAATAAATGGAATTTTTAATAAAGTGATAGGCACTTCAACATAGGTACCCAAGAGATATAATATGACAGTCAGGCCTTAATGTTGAAATCTAGAATTACTGTGAATTTGAAAGCTATGGTGCAGTCTGACATGGGAGTTTTGTATCATCAACTAACATGCCTCAGGCAGCATTGTCGCGAGCGCTGTGATTTTTCCAAAATTGTGGCCAAGTCTTAGTCAAGTTATCAATAACGGTAGCTATGAATAATTTTGGCATGTTTAAAAAGCAACAAGGAGGCCAGGGTGGCTAGAGCTGAGTGAGGTGGACAGAAGAGTAGGTGATAAGATCCCAGAGGGATGGAGATCCCAACAGGAGGCCCTCTGGGCCAGACATGTCCAACACTTGCTGAGCATTCACAAAAATCAGTCCCTTGCTCTTGGTGACTACAAGTGGGCTACCCCTCCCAGACTCCCTTGCAGCTAAGTTAGACATTGTGACTGGTTTCTAGCCAATGGAATGGGGAGTGACAGTAATAGGCAGCTTGGAGGAAAGCCAGGCCTCTGGAGTGACTCCGAGGTGTCTGGAGCTTTAAGACCTGGCCTCAAATCCCTAGCGAGTATGTGAGGGCTCTCTCATACCCACCCTGCGTGTTCGTTCCAAACCCCCATAAAATGTGAATAACAATCCCTCTCTTAAATAAAATGGTGGATTGAAAAACATCTAGTGCCCTGACTGGTATGGCTCAGTGGGCCGAGCCGCATGAATATTCTTGGTCGGGGCACATGCCGTAGGTTGCGGGCTTGGTCCCTCATCCAGGTGTGTAGGAGAGGCAACTGATCAATGTTTCTCTTCATCTCTTTCTCCCTCCTTGCCCCTGTCTCTAGAAATTAATAAAGAAAATGTTGAGAAGAGAAAAAGAAAAATACTTGTTGGATGGCGGGAAATTATGTTGAATTAAGAGATTGGTTCTTTGTTATGAGAAAGCTCATCAAACATTATTGCCAATATAAAAATGTTGTACAGTCAATATATATGTACAGTCAAGCGGTTCTATAGCGAGTATACTAATTTTTAAAAGATTTTCAGAAATGTTATGTTGAAATTTATGTGAAAAAACAAACGTAACTGTATTATCAGAATTCATGTAAAATATCAGAAAATATTTTCCCCGTACTGAATAGAGAATAATAACAGATTTTCACATTTCTAGATGTCGGGAATATGGTTCATAAAGTTTGAATAAGTCATAAATCAGGACTCAAAAGAAAAAAAGGACAAAGAAAGAGGGTAGGGGGGTAGTGCCGGAAGAGCGGATCTTCACTGAAAAATAGGCCCGCAGCACCATCATGTGGCCATTTGGAAATTTGCAGGCTGGGACTGGATGATGCAGAATCTGGGTGGGTAGATTCTGAAAAGTCAAGATGGGAGGGAGTACATTTCGCCCTGGTGGGGTAGCTCAGTTGATTAGAGCGTTGGCCTGAGAGCCAAGGTTGCGGGTTCGATCTCCGATCAGGACACATACAAGAAGTAGCCAATGAATACATAAATAAATGGAACACATAAATAAACAAATTGATGTTTCTCTCTCAAATCAATAAACTAAAAAATAAGATGGGAGTATTACAAAAAAAGACAGAGGAGGGAAAGACGTAGTGAAAGTTACGCTAGGGAAACTGACTCTGTGTCTGTTGTGTCAGGAAAACCCCCGACTGGTGCTCAAAGTGCGTTTTTAAAAGTATTTATCAATAGTTTCCCCAGTCAGGGCACAAGCCTAGCTTGCGGGCAAGGTCCCCAGTAGGGGGCGCGCGAGAGGCAACCACACATTGACGTTTCTCTCCCTCCATTCCCCTCTGTCTAAAGATAAAATAAATAAAATCTTTTTTTTTAAAGTATTTATCAAGCGTTTACTAGATGCCAGGCACTGTCCTAGCTGCTGGGAACAGGGACAAATGGGATTGACCGAGATCTCTCCCCTTGCAAGGATTAGATTCTTTTCTTTTTAAGATTTATTAATTTATTTTTAGAGAGAGGGGAAGGGAGGGAGAAAGACAGGGAAACGTCAGTGTGTGGTTGCCTCTCACGCACCCGCTACTGGGGACCTGGCCCGCAACCCAGGCATGTAGCCTGACTGGGAATCAAACCGGCGACCCTTTGGTTCACAGGCTGCACTCAATCCACTGAGCCACACCAGTCAGAGCCTCTCTTCCTTCTTATAGAAGCATAGATTCTATGGTGAACCTCCGTAATCCTGTCCTTGCACACATAGAGTTAACTCCCTTGCTGTTTCTCCCTCAATCTTACTTGCTGGGCAAAACCCCAGCCCTGGTGAAAATGAACTCTCTGCCTTCTCTGTGCCTGTTCTCACCCAGCTGAGCTTGTGAGCGGACGCACTTCAGACGTGGGACTGCAAGAATCAAGTGGACACTCAGAACCAATCCACAGTTTTCTTCTCCGGTGTCTTGGGAATCATTTTTTAAATAAATTTTATGTATGTATGTATTTATTTATTTTCAGAGAGAAGGGAAGGGAAGGAGAAAGAGAGGGAGAGAAACATCAATGTGCGAGAGAGACATCAATCGGTTGCCTCTTGAATGCGCCCTGGGACCGAACCCACAAGCCAGGCATGTGCCCAGACCGGGAATGGAACCGAACAACAACAGAGCCACACTGATTAGGGCTCTAAGAATCATTTTTTACATGTGGAATCTAATGAACAAACTCAACTAACAAGCAAAACTGAGACAGAGTCATAGACGGAGAGCAAATGAAAACTGGCATCGTGGGGGGCTTAGGGGGTGAAGGGACTGAGCAAAACGGAAAAAGGACTCACGGACATGGGCGACAGTGTGGGGATTGTGGGGGTGGGTGGGGAGATACAAGGGGACTAAATGGCAATGGAAAAACTACAATAAAGATTAAACTGAAAAAATAATGCTGAAAAAATAAAGAATAAAATAAAATTAGTACACTTTAAAAAAAGAATCATTTCTTCACTTTCTCTCTCTGAGCCTCCAGTACCCCTTCCCCTTTTCATTCTCACTTCTTCTTTTGCTGAAAGAAAATAGAAACTATCAGAAGGAAACTTGTCTGCGCTTACCCCAGGGACACTCCTGGCCCATCTGCACAGGGACCCACACACTGCTGCCCCTCCTGAGGCCGTGCTTGGACAAGCCATAAGACCGAGCCCCTCCACTCAGGCATTGACTCCCTTCTCCTCTCTCTACTCAAAACTTTCCATCTTGCAATATTTCCTCCCTCTCTTGCATCATTGTTTGTACAACGCTTGGGCCTCTCTGTTCCTTAAGGATTCTCCGGAATGTCCACCCTTCCTCATGGTACTGCTGAGGAAACTTCCTGAAACTTGGGGATCTTAGACCCATCTCTGCCTGGGATTCCCCCAGCCCTTGAAACTCCATCCTTGAAGATCCCCTTCCTCAAGGATCCACCTAAGGGATTTTCCTGCTACATTATCCTGAACAAAAACCCACGTTCAAGAGTTGGGGCCCCAACCATCTTAAAAGCAGACCCCTCCACCCCAGCCTTAGTGATGCCTTCAGGTGATGACAACTTCATGACATCTGTCTGCAACCCCATGGCCAAGCTGCTTTCAAGTTTCTAACTCAGAGAGCTCACCAAAGATAATAAGTGATTAGTTTTGTCTTAACACTCCTTGGTTTGGGGGTGATTTGTTACACAGCATTAGCTGACTAGTACATCCTCCCAAGTATGCCTTTCTTTAGGCCTTTCCAATTCTTGAAAATGGGAATAGCATTTACAGTATTGTAATAATGTAAGTCCTCGATTGTTTTTCTGGCAGTCATCTCTATATGTATTTTTAAAACTTTTTCCTGTGGTAAAACTTACCTGAAACAAAATATGAAATCTTAAAGGTAGAGCTCCATGATTTTTTATGATGTATGCACCCATGTAACCACCACTCAGAGTGACTCTGAAGACTCCCTTGTGCCCACTCCTAGTCGATTCCCTTCCCAAAGGATCACTACTGTTCCAGATTCTAACTACAGATTCGTTTCACCTGTTCTTGAACTTACAACGAATGAAATCAGTGTTTTAATCTGTTTGGGCTGCTATAACAAAATACCATAAAACAAAACAAAACAACCCCCCCCCCACACAAAGTGTCATAGACTTATGATATAAAATAAATTGGACACCAAAGAAAAATTCATGTGATTCATTTTATGTGACATTCAAGGACAGGCAAAACTAACCGGTGGCCATGGATATCAGGGTGTTAGTCACCTTTGGGGCACACTGACTCGGAGACAGTGACAGAGAACCTTCTGGGGAGCTGGAAATGTTTTATATCTTGATCTGGATGGTGCTTACTCATATACACATAAAAATCCATGAAGCTGATCACATAAATGTTCAAGTGTTAACGGGTGAAGAATGTGATGTTAGCAACTTATTTGAAATATGACAGATAGATTGCTTGATGGATGGAGGGACAGACAGCTCGATAGATGTGTAATGGGGAAAATCCAGTGCAATATGTTAATTGCAGAATCTAGGTGGTGAGTAATGGGGTTCACAGTATAATTCTTTCAAGCATTATATGCTTGAAAAATCTTCATAAGTCACGGAAAAGAAATGAAGCCATAGTGCTGTGCACTTAAGATTTGTGCATTTTACTATATGGAAGTTATGTGTAATTTTTTCAAAGGTCCAAGGTATATAGTTAAATGGAAAAAAAAATTGCTGATCAATGTCTTGTCTTTACTTAAATAAAAGTGCCTGCTGATATGTAAATCTAAGCTGGAAAACCAAAAAGATCGAATAGATTTTCTCACACATGCTTGCGGCCCCCTGGGCACGGGCGACAGTGTGGGGATTGTGGGGTTTGTTAAAAACTGCAGATTCTTGGGCTTGCTCTCAGGCCTTTGGAAGCAGAGTCTCTGAGGGTGGTGCCCGGGAATCTGCATTTTAACCAGGTTTTCTGATGCTTGTTAATTTTTGAGACGCTTCCTCGGGGGGAAAAAGGGGGTCAGGCCTAGCAACAGAGAATCACTGCGAATTATGTTTAAGCTTTTTCTTTATTATTTTTCTTTATTGATTTTACAGAAACGGGGGTGGGGGGAGAGAGAGACATGGATTTGTTGTTCCACTTACTTCTGCATTCATGGGTTGCTTTTTGTATGTGCCCTGACAGAGGATTGAATCTGCAACCGTGATGGGTGGAGAGGATGCTCTCATCAGCTGAGCTACCCAGTCAGGGCCGGTGGTGGTGGGGCTGCGGGCGATTTTTATTTGCGTTTCAGTATTTTCCCAATAAAGCACAGAGTCGGCGGCCCCGACACTCTCGAGGTACCTTAATACGGGAAGGAGGGCGTCTAGCCGGGCTCTCTCTCCCTCCCCGCAGCCCTTGAACCAACACACCCCCATCACTTCGCTTGCTCAAGAAACCCTTGTGGTTAATGAGTCTGAGAAAAAGGAAGTGGAAGTTATAAGCAAAAGTAATACTAGCTAAGAGATGGGGGCTTGGGGCGCAGGCGACTCCCACCATTACCTCCACCGAAGCTGGTAGTGAAGCGCGACAGTGACACAGGGTAATACTTTCTGCAACCCTCCAAAAATACTCCGCACTTTCACTCAAAAATATCCCTGGCTTCCCCGCGTGACACCCAGTAAGAGAGTTCAGGTCGCCAGCACCTTCGAAACACGGAGGTAGGCGGTGAACGGGGCGGAGTCTCGGGACCGGGGTAGGGGACGGATAGAAAACGGAGCTGCAGGGCGCCTGGACTCACACCCCGGGACCGAGAGATGCCTCTGCTACCGCTGCTGCTGCTGCTGCTGCCGCCGCCGTTGCCGCTGCTGACCGTGCGGCCCGCCGGCGCCACGCTGATCCGGTACTGGGGACCCCACCCCCCTAACCTGGGACCCATGCTCCCCTTCTTGCCCTTCAAGTCTGGGGCTCCCAGCTCATGGACTGTCCACCCTGGCGCCCTGGGACCCATGGCTGCTAACTCTTGGCTCCGGGGACTCCAAACTGGGTTCTCAGCCCTGAGGGCTCCATCCTGCTATCTCCTAAGACCCCTGCCCTTTTAGTCCAAGATCCTCCAGCCCCCACATCCTTGACTCCGACTCCTCCTCTCCGTATATGATTGGGAGGAATCCCCGCATAAGCTCTGATGAACTGGTACTGGGATCTCCAGACATGTGACATGCCTCCTCCCGGACCAACAGATCTTGGAAACCCGGGTCTGTGACATGCACACTGCGACTCCCCAACATTTGCATCTTCCAAACTGCTTAGGTCTCAATAAGTCCAGCTCTGGGTACAGACCCCAGTGACCCTCCCCTCATCTGGAGCGTGCCTCCCCCAATCTCTCACTTCCTCTCCTCTCCTCTCCTCCCGACTTGGCTGAAACTCTAGATGGGGGCAGGGGGCACAGTCATCCAGGAAACGTTGTCCCCACTTCACATTCCTGAGCCTCTCAAAGAAGGAGTGGCGGAGGGGAGGGGGGCGAAGCTGTGAGTGGGAGTCAGGGCTCCAAGGAGTGACTACAGACAGGTAAAAAAAAATATCACTGCACATGAGGTTTCCTGACCTGCTTGTGTTACCTAAAATACCATGGCCATTATTTCCCAAGTCTGTAACAAGTGTTGTCCCAGTACGAACGACAGTGCAGGATGTGGGAACCTGTTAGAAATGCAAATTTGCCTTCGCTGGTTGGTGTTGCGCAGTGGATTTGAGCAGCAGCCTAGAACCTGAAGGTTGGCGGTTTGATTCCCGGTCAGGGCACATGCCTGCCCTGTGGGCAGGAGGCAGTTGATGTTTCTCTCCCTCCCTCTCCTCTCTCTAAAAATAAACAAACTCTTTCTTTAAAAAAATGCAAATTCTGAGACCTTAAATCTCCTCCATAGAAACTAAGCATTGGGATCAAATGTGCAGTTAGTTCAAGGGCCAAATCCAGCCTGCCACCTGTTTTTCTTCCTATCTAATTTTTTTTAATTTATTGATTTTTAGAGAGGAAGTGAGAAACAGTGATTTGTTGTTTTACTTATTTATGCAGTCATTGGTTGATTCTTGTATGTGCCCTGACCAGGGAGTGAACCCACAACTTTGGCGTTTTGGGACGACACTTAACCAACTGAGCTACCTGGGCAGGGCCAGCCTGTCACCTGTTTTCGCAATTCGTAGACATGTTGTTTATGGCTGCTTTCATGCTCAGCTGACAGAATTGAGGGACAGCAACAGAGACAGCTGACCTGCAAAGCCTTTATAAAACAGTCTGCCACACCGCCCCACCGCCCCCACCCCAGTCTAGGTGACTCTGCTTCACGCCCCAGTTTGGGGAACCATTGACAGAGCTTTCTCCTTTTTGGCAGTTGCTTGGATTGGGTTTGGGGTGTGTGTGTGTGTGTGTGTGAGTGTGTGTCTTAAGATTTTATTTATTTATTTTTAGAGAGGGAAAGGGAGAAAGAGAGGGAGAGAAACATTAGTGTGTGGTTGCCTCTCAAGCGCCCCCTACTGGGGACCTGGCCCACAACCCTGGCACGTTCCCTAGACCGGGAATCGAACCGGCCACCCTTTGCTTCCAGGCGGTTGCTCAATGCACTGAACCACACGGGCCAGGGCTGTGTCAGTTTTTTGCGCCCCAGTTCCCACAGGGTGAAGCGAAGGGAGCCAAGTGATAGCTGCACATGCACTGAGGTGCATTACAGGAGAGGAACCCTAAGTTTAGGGAAATCGAATTTTTTTTTAAATTTTTATATTTTAGTCATTCATTTCTAGACCTTTTGGTTCGCAGCTCGGCACGCAACCCACTGAGCCATGCCAGTTAGGGCGGAACTTGAATTTTTTATAATGGAACATAAACCTACCTCCCCTTTGGTCCGGGGCTGAGGGGACAGAGGGAAGACTATTTCTTCTCCAAGGCTGTTCACTGAACAAAAACCTAGCCCCCCCTGCTGTGTTTTGGTGGATTGGTGCTGGCCTACAAACTAAAGGGTCGCTGGTTCAATTCCCAGTCAGGGCACATAACCTGGGTTGTGGGCCAGGTCCCCAGTAGGGGGCGGGCAAGAGGCAACCACACATTGATGTTTCTCTCCCTCTCTTACTCTCTCCCTTCCCCTCTGTCAATAAATACATACAGACAGACAGACAGACAGATATATATATATAAAAAAACCTAGACAAGCCAGTTTGGACAAAGGCAGTCCTGCCTCTGCAGAAACAGGAGAAACTGGCTCCCAATACTGCATTGTCTTCTTATTTATTTGTAGTAGCTCTTTGCACAGAAGATACTAACTCTTTGACATACTGCTTGTAATTATTTCCCCCGGATTTTTTTTTTTGTCCTTTAACTTTTTTTTTATAGTGTTCTGTGTTGGGGGCAGGGAGCACAGAGGTTTACAATCTTAGAGTTACACTCATCAATATTCCCAACGTTTCTGACCTCAGTATTATGCTTTAAAAAGCTGTCCTCTTCCCAGAGTTATTTAAACATTTTATTTCCTTCCAGTGCTCTGACAATTTTACAGTTCACATTAAGTCTGACATCTCTGGACTGTATTTTAGTGTAAACAGTGAAATTGGAATTTGGTGCTTCTATTTCTTCCCCCAATGATGAGGAAAACAGTCGCCAACTTCATGAACTAAAGCTTTTTGCAAAGACTAGTTTTACGTTAGGGTCTTTGGAAGACTTCGCAAGTGCCCATTCCCTGAGCTACTTGGAAGGTGTTTTTCTGAAAGGTCCCAGGGAAGGTCTGCCTTGGTTGGTTTGCTCTTGTAGAGTCTTGGGGAACTTTGTCACCATGGTCTGGTAGGTGTTTGGTGGGGTTTCCTGGAAGGTCGTTATTTTAGGGTTTCTGGTAATGACTGTTACTGTATGTAGGGCTACGAGGATGCTCGCTTTGTCTTTTATATTCTATTCGAGAAAGACTGTGATGGAGGCTCCGGAGGAAGGCGGCCTTCTAGCTGTCAGTATTCTCCTCTCCGCAGGATCCCTCTTCGCCGAGTCTACACGAGAAGTGGGACCCTGAGCCCCCTGAGGGGATGGGGGACCCCAAAAGGGCCCCTCAGGCTGGGGACTCCATCCCCTGCGGGCAATTCCACCTTTGTGCCTCTCTCCAATTTCATGAACGTGAGTCACAGCCCCACACAGCCCCCGCCCTCCTGCCCTCAAGTTAAGTTCTTCATTCACCATCTCTCCTTTTTTTTTTTTTCTTTTTGCTATCAGGCCCAGTATTATGGGAAAATTGGGTTGGGGACGCCCCCACAAAGCTTCTCTGTCGTTTTTGACACTGGCTCCTCCAATCTCTGGGTCCCGTCCAAGAGATGCTTCTTCTTCAGTCCGCCCTGCTGTGAGCTTTCACAGGGAACAATAAGGCTGAGTGCGGTTGAAAGAGAAGGGTGGGGTTGAAAGAGAAGGGTGGGGTTGGGGGGACTAGGCCTTAGCTTCCCAGGGGATTCTGAGGTGCCCAAGGGAGACTCTGCTCCCCCAGTGACAGCTCTTTGACCCTCTGACCTAGGGTTCCACAATCGCTTCGACTCCAAAGCCTCCAGCTCCTTCAAACCCAATGGGACTAAGTTTGCCATTCAGTACGGAACTGGGCAGCTCAGCGGCATCCTGAGTGAGGACAAGCTAACTGTGGGTGACCTCTGGCCCCAGGAGGGCTAACCCCTGGGAGAACCCCAATGTCTAAAATGATCTGGCTTAGGAAGGGGCTTGAGGAGGCCGAGCACCCGAGGCCAATGGGCAGGGCTTCCCAAGCGTGGAGGCAGGTGTCCTGGGGGAAGGGGCTGGCATCCCCAAGCGGAGGGGGAGCTTTCGGGGCCGTTGGAGTTGTTTCCAGACGTCCCCAGACCTGGGATTCAGGCCTTGGTAGGGGACCTCACAGTGTTATGTAGGAAATGTCCTCCCAGAAGTAAGGGACCCCATTTTAATCTTCCTGTAGATTGGGGGAATCACGGGTGCATCAGTGATTTTCGGGGAGGCTTTGTGGGAGCCCAGCCTGGTCTTCACTTTTGCCCTCTTTGATGGGATACTGGGCCTCGGTTTTCCAACTCTGGCTGTGGATGGAGTTCGGCCCCCACTGGATACCTTGGTGGACCAAGGTCTACTGGATAAGCCTGTCTTCTCCTTCTACCTCAACAGGTAATGGGGGAGGGTCTACCTTCCTGTGAGTCCTAACCCCAAGGAGGAAGCTCTGCCAATCTTCAGGAAGTCCCACCCTCCGTTCAGGAAGTCATTGAGCTCCTCTCCATTTAGGAAGTCATCCATCCAACACAGGAAGTTCACCTACCCAATATAAGAAACACCTGAACCCTATTTATAAGTCCTACTCACTAAGCAACACCTTCAGATATACTGTAGCAGCTCACCAGTTTAAAAACTCTATGTTTCCAACTCAAATCAGGGAATTCCATGCTCTACCCCCTCAAATACTCATTAAGAATCCCTCTTCACCGCAGAGAAAGCCCAAATTCCATTTGAGAAAACACACCGGAAGTCAGGAATTGGGATTACCTCATTTTAATCCAAGAAGATCCACTCACCATTTAGGAAGCTCAGCTTCATGCTCAGCAAGTCCCACCCCTCCTCCAGGAAGTCTCCACCTTCCCTCCCGGAGGCCCACCCCCACAGGCAGAAAACCCTGTGCTCCTTCCGTTATTCTGAAGTCCAGCCTACTCAGGAAGTCCCCCACAACCTCTTAGTACATCCTGCCCCCTATTCGCACCGTTCTCAGGCACGCCAGGAAGCCTGTGGCCTCGGAGTTGCAAGACATGCAATTCGAAAAGCCTCGCCATCCACTAGGAAGCCATCCTGCTCCTAGTCGATCACACCCTCCAGAGCCGAGTCAGAAACCCCAACGCTCCACCTAAATTTCTCCCCGAAAGGAACAGTTGAGATCTTGCTCCCTCGCCTATTCATCAGTTTTGGCTCAAGTGAACTCTTAAAAAATTTACCCCCGAAAGTCCTACCTTCCACAGCCAAATGAGGAAATCCCACTCCCACTCCAGGAAGCCTCCAAAACTATAAAATCCTAATCTCCACCAAGAAAAGCTGCATTTCTTGGCATTTCTTGCCTTGCTTCCAGTCCCAGCACCTAGGCCCTGCGTGCACCTCACTACCCCATCTAGAACCCAGAAACCGAGGCAGGAAGCCCCTTCCTTGGCCACTCCCGGGGCTGGCAGGACAAACTCTGGTGACACTGACAGCACTCTGTCTCTGCAGGGACCCTGCAGTGGCTGATGGAGGAGAGCTGGTTCTGGGTGGTTCGGACCCAGCACACTACATCCCGCCCCTCACCTACGTGCCAGTCACGGTCCCTGCCTATTGGCAGATCCACATGGAGCGGTGAGGGACCTGGCCTCCTAGGTGGGCAGGAGTGGGCTGGAGACTTATCCCGTGTCCTGGCAGGAAGGGCGCTGGGGCCCTAAAATCCCGGGTCTGAGGGAGGAGGGACTGGGGGCCTGGACTCCTAGGACACTGGCTCTAATGACTGTTCCCTTCTAAATCACAGTGTCAAGGTGGGCACAGGGCTGACTCTTTGTGCCCAGGGCTGTGCTGCCATTCTGGACACAGGCACATCTCTCATCACGGGACCCAGGGAGGAGATCCGGGCCTTGCATAAAGCCATCGGGGGATTCCCTCTGTTGAGGGGGCAGGTGAGGACCCAGTGTCTGGTGCGGGGAGGCCGGGGAGGCTGATGGGGCTTTAATGGCAAAACCTGGGCAGGATGCTGGGGTCCAAGGGTGGGAATCAGGTAGCCAGGAGGTATTCCAGGGCAGAAGGCACAAGACCTTGTGAGTGGCTGGGGGGAGTGGGAGGAAGCAAGGACATCTCCCAAGTGTCTACACTGAATGACTCAGTCGACGGGAGATGATGATGATGCAGGGCCCTTCCGGGTGTGAATTTCTGTGACTCCATCACTGTGCTCTCTGGTGACTCTGAGAGTGGCGTAAACTCAGTTCCTGAGGTTTTAAGTCAAATATCCAAGACATATGTAGGCCTCTGATGAGCCAAAGGAACTAGGTAGATCAGAGTGGTTACGGTCAGGGGTTGCCCACGTTGGAATCCAGCTCTGCCATTTACTGGCTGGCTATCCTGGGCAAGTCATTTAACATTCCTTGGCCTCAGTTGCCTGATCTCTAATACAGGGTTACTAATACTCACCTTTTAGGTGTGTTGTGAGGGTTGCATCCATTAACCCATTTAAGGTGCTTACCACAATGCTTTGCAGCCTGTCGCAGCTGCTATCATCCTCCCCGTCCAGAGTGTTATACATCGCTAATGCAACTTTGTTCTCACCATTGCTTGCCTTCCCCACAACGTCATAGCTATCAGTTTTTCAGGAAGATAAACCTCTTGGGTTATTAACAGTAGCCTAATACTGTAGTGCTAGGACCTTGGGAGTGGTGGGAATCGAGGTAAACTGAAGAGCACACACCCTGTCAATCTAAAAAGGCTGCTCTCAGCTACTGAGCTCCAGCCAAGTATCGCTATGTGAGGAAAGCCAGGTCTTCTGGTTTGCTGGAACCTGAAAACCCCTTTCAATCATTCGAAAGCCCCTAGTTTGTCAAGAACAATAGTACTTACTATATGTCAGTGCTTTTCCCAATCTAACTCATTTCCTTCTCACACAACATCCCTACGAGGTATTATCATCTACCTTTTCAGATAGGAAACTGAGGGAGAGCGAGGTTAAGTGACTTGTATAAGGCTGCAGAGCAGCAGACTCCACAGGATACAACCTATACCACCATGGCATCCAGCTGGTAACGAATTTTTTAAACACTTTAAATGCAGTGTGAGACAAATTAAACACCCCAAAACGAGCCACCAGTTTTCGATCTACAATTATTAGACAGAGGAAAAGAAGGTTTGATCGAATGGGAGCCAAAGGGAGGTGGTGGCAATTATACAGGGTTAAAGGCGAGATGTGAAGGCTGGAGAAGGCAGCAGAGCCTGACCCACATGGCTCTGAACATCCAGCTGCCCAGTAAGGTCTGGCGCTGGAGGGCCACGGAAAGAATTTGAGCAGAGCAGGAGTCCCTCATCTCCACTCGCTCCTCTTCTCTCCCAGCACATGATCCAGTGCTCGAAAATCTCAACGCTCCCTCCAGTCTCCTTTAACCTTGGGGGTGTCTGGTTTAACCTCACGGCCCAGGACTACGTCGTCCAGGTAGGCAGCTCTCATAAAGACGTCAGAGTGACGCATTAAGGGGGGGTTATGAGAGGGTGGAGCTGGGAGTGAGAACTCAGACTCACAAGGACCAAGTAGAGGCCACAGAAGCAATTTTTGTTCCCGGGGTAGTGGGCAGGGCGAAGCTTTGGCTCCGGGAAAGAAGCGAGCTCGGTGGGCGTGACACCCAGTAGCCCGGCTTGTCACCTTACAGATTTCTCTGAGCGGCGTCCGCTTCTGCTTGTCTGGCTTCGGGGCTCTGGACGTACCTCCGCCCGCAGGGCCCTTCTGGATCCTCGGCGATGTCTTCCTGCGCAGCTACGTGGCGGTCTTCGACCGCGGGAGCACGAAGGAAGGTGCCCGAGTGGGGCTGGCGCGCGCCCGTTCTCGGGGTACCGCGCAGCGAGGGGGCGGGCCCGCGCAGGCGCAGTTCTCTGGTTAAAGCCCTGGTTAGACGCATACACACCGAATGATAGCCTAGGCCCAGCTACTCAGTAAAAATTCGCTATTTCCATTGAACCTACCTGGGTAGCTTCTTTTCTTTTTACGTGGGTGATTTTTGGAGAGAAAAGTTAGTGCCAGGATCTCTGTAGTTAAGGGAAGGATGATCATATTGCTCCTTCAGGAATCACACTGGTGTGAGTGTCCTATACTACGAATCCCATGAAGCCCTGCGTCTACACTGACTCTTGTCAAAGGCACCGGCCCGCGGAGCATCACCGACATTGTAGTCCAGGCCGTCTTCACGGACTGCCGGGGGCGGGCACAGACACAACAGGGTGGGAGGCGACAGGTCCAGACGGCAACGACAGGTGGCAATGGTGGTTGGCTGAAATCGTAAAGCGTTTTCCAATTCTCGTTCTGAGGGGAGGCGATATCATTCCCGCAGACTTCATCTCCTGTTCCTCCACTCTTCTCTTGGGTTCCGGGACCCCTAGGTCCTCCATAAAGGCGGGGCTTGAAGCCCCCGGGTTGTGGGGAGCTGTGCTGCCTCTCCTCCGGCGATGATGTCATTCACTCCTCCGCAGCCTTTCGCTGCCCAGAGCTGGGTCACCCCTCCCCCTACCGCCAGCCCCGGATTTCCCCCATCCCCGCCCCGCTTCGACTAGGGGTGAGTACCGGGGAGGGGTAAAAGTCTCAGGGAAACGGGGCGGACAGAGAGCCCAAATCCCAGTTGTGGAGGCGGGAGACTCGGGAGACGGGGACTCAAAGATTACAGTGGAGGGATCCCCCTCAAGAGCGATCTTTGAGGGCCAAGGTGTCTGGAGGGCCTCAGGGGTCCAAGATCACAGGCAGAGTCTCCACATTTTCAGCTTTAGTGTCCGGGAGACCCTCTTTCCTGGACTTAGAACGGATAGGAATGGGGCGGAGAACAAGATCCTAGAAATCAAGAAGGGAAAGACCCCCACTTCCAGGGCCTTGGGGAACGGGGGAGTTAGAGTTAGAAGGGGACACTTAGGATGACAGAGGTGGGAGTTAGTAGCTTTCAGGAATTTTGTGCCTTGAGGACCTAAGGATAGATTGGGAAGGAGGAGGGGTAGCGAAATGATCTAAAGACGGGGACAGTGGCCTCCCCACTCCTGGTATCAGTCGCCAAAACTCAAGTCCACTTGCCCTGGTCTGTCTGCAGGGCTGGGTGTCCTGCAACCCAAGCCCTCATTTGCCTGCCCGCCTGCCCCTTCATGGGTGGAGAACCCAGGCCCACAAGTCCTCCAAATACCCTGGTGGGACTTGGGGACAGCCATAAAGGAGGGATGGCATCCAGCTTCCCCGGGTCTGATGGAGTCTGGACCATCCTATTACTCCTTGCTGCCACCGCCTTCCACCTCCCATGGCCCCTAATCCAGGGTCCCGTTCCATACTCTCCGCTATACAGCCCCCCACCCCCACCCAGCCCGCACTTTCTCCCACACCTGACCTTTGCAAAAACGCTGATTTGGTAACTTGATCCCGTGCCTAGTTGCTGTCAAAAGCAGAAAAGTAGAGTGGGGCGGTGGGGGGATGGTGATGATAAGTGCAGATGGCTGACTAAGGTCCTTACCCTAGCCCCTAACCCCAGACCCTAATGTCCACCCAATCCCTGCTCCTGCCTTTACCCCCCAGCCCTGGCTTGCCCAGAGCTTCATTCAACCCGATCCCTCACCTTAGGATTCACTGCTTTTGCCTGGGGGTACACCAGAATTCGGGACAGAGAGGAGCAGGAAGCCCCGATGTCTTTTCTCTGTGCTCCTGGGTCCCGTCGGGGGCTTCAGGACTACCGGAGGACCCCGAATCAGATACAGTGGGGTGCCCGGGGTCTGAGAGGTGACGGAAACTACCTCTCTGGTCTGCAGGACAACTCTGCAGTGACGCAGCCTGGAGTCCTGGCCAGGATGGGGGTCAGAGGGGATAATGGGGGCGGGGGTAGAGCCTGTGGGAAAGGTACCGAGATCCAGCGATCCAGAGACAGGAGCAGAGACTGAAGGATAGCGGGACAGAGTCCCAAAGAAGTGCGAGTAGAGGTCCAGAGAGAGGGAGGCCGAGACTCAGAAGGGGGGGATAGAGACCCGTGGAGGGGACAGGCAGAAAAAGGGGAGAAAGGGAAAAGGCCGTGGGGAAGGGCGGAGAGACCGAGGAAGGCGGAAAGATACAGGGAGGGAGGTCAGATAACGAGGTGAGGGGAGCAGACCCAGATGAACGGGCAGAGATCCAGAGAGTGAGCGAACAAAGCCTGGCGGGGGGCAGTGGCTGACAGAGCCACAAATAGGGGGGACAGAGACCTAAGGAGAGGGTGCAGAAACCCAGAGAGAAAGGAAAACCCCTGAGGAAAAGGTACAAAGAGCAAGAGAAAGTGACTGGGGTGGCAGTATCGAGACACGGTGGTGGGAGAGGCTCCTGAGGATTAGAAGAGAAGCAAAGACTCAAGGAGGGGAGCAGATTGAGAGAACACAGGGACAGTGACCCAGAGAGAAGACTTAGAAAAGAGGCGCCGGAGTTTCAGAGGGGTGAGGGCAGAGACGGGAGGCAAATTCTCAGAGAAAAGGAATAAAAAGAGACACAGAAACGGGAGCGGGGGTGAGTGGGGAGGCAATACGAACCACACACCGCCCTGCAGAGGGAGGTGGCGGGCCAGGGACCGAGCAGCGAGAGAAAGCCCGCAGCCCTTGACCCGCCCCCTCCGCTCCCACAGGCACTACCTCCTCCCGCCGCAGCCCCAGCCGCAGCCGCTGGCCCCGCCCCAGCCTCTGCGCCTGCGCCCTGCCACCCAGCCGCTAGGCCAGCCTGGGGGGCGGGGCCGAGCCGCGCCCCGGCAGTGAGCCTTGCTCTGGCCCCGCCCCCTAACTAGCCCCGTCCCACTCCCCACCTCTCCTGCCTGCCTCCAGGACTCTGCCAGCTTACCCCGCCCTGTTTCCCATTGGCCCCGCCCATTGCCTCAGTCTAGGCTGTGCTTCCCGGAGCGCTTTGGTTTGTCCCTCTTCCTCCCATAGGGCTCCTTCTTCATCAGCCCTCATCCATCCTTTGTATCTTCTGTCTGCAGTCGACCGTTATCTAGACCATGTTCCCTTTCTCTCACCAGCTGGAAGTTCTCTCCCCAGCCTCTAAGTCCCCATTGACCCTTAGGACCCTCTGTAAGGTTCTCTGGTTCCCAACACTCCCCGTTCCAGGCCTCCCCTCCCGCCCCCGTCCAGCCTGGTAGCTTTGTACTCTTTACAGGTCCCTTAGCATCCCCATCTCCGTTCCTTACCCTCTCTTAGCCCTACCCTGCCCCAGCCTAGCCTGTTTGCTTTCAAGCCCCTTAAAGCCTCGATCCTCCCTTAGTCTCGTCCTCCTACAGCCCATTCAAGATGTTTTCTACCATTCGTAAACCCCACCCATCTTCTTTAGCCCCGTCCCATCCACCCTGACACTTATTATCCCGGTAGAACCAGGGCGGACTACTCAGGCCGAGCGTGAAGTCCCCACCCCACCCCTTCTTTACGTTGTCCTGACCGGTATTCCTAGCCAGGCGCTCTCAGGTTTCTAGGCCTCGCTCATCTCTGCCCCTTCTCACTGGGCCTCAGTCCCTGTAACCTTGGCCCTGTCCCCTCAGTCTAGTACCATTTCGCATGACCGTACTCTCCACTCTCAATTTCCAGCTCCTCCACTCGTTTAGTCCCGCCCCCTCACTCTGCCAGACCAATCAAGAAGTTTCTACTACTTTTCTCGACCCCGCCTCTTTTTAAGATCTGTCTTTCTCCCTCCGAGCGAAGTTAGGGGCCCAACCCCGCAGTCTCCATCTGCCCTTCCCCACCATGTTCTGCTTATTCGCTCTTTAACTCTGGGCCCGCGATCCTCCTCTGTCCACTCAGACCGCTCTCCACCATTGTGGCTCCGCCCCCTCGCTCCGCACTTCGCCGCCAGCCCTGCTTCTTTAAATAGCTTGGATTTGTCCCCTTTCTCTGCCCCGCCCTATTCTCTTTTCATTTTAATCGAATCTTTCCTATATCTAACCCCGCCTCCCGCGTTTTCTGTGCCCCAACCCAGCCAACCTTAGAGGTGCGTCCCACCTCCTGCAACACCTCGCCCCTCCCCTCTTCACGGAAAGATCCAATCGGTGTGTTTTATCTGCTGCCCCACCCCGTTCTGCTTGGCCCGGTTAGAGTCCCGGCCCTTCTCCCTCTGCTTCAACTCCGCCCTACTACCTCAGGCCAATCACTTCAGTTAATATCCTACTTAGGCCCCACCCCCGCTCTTATTACTTTCCCCACCCAATCAAGTCTGCCTCTCCCTTGAGGCCCCGCCCTAAGGGCCCCGCCCCCCAAGACCCCGCCCCCCCGGCCAATGTTGAGCTCAGTCTGCGTCTCCTCCTTCCGCCGGCGCCAGGGGGCCAGCAAGCAGCAGCCCGAGCCACCGCCGCAGCCTCCCGACTCCCCGCCGCCGCCAGCGCCGCCGCTGCAGCAGCAGCAGCAGCCTGCGCAGCCCGGCCCCGCCGCGTCCCCGGCGGGCCCCCCGGCATCCCACGGGCCCGGGGACCGGCGCGCCGAGCCATGCCCCGGGCTGCCAGCGGCGGCCATGGGGCGGCACGGCGGCGGCGGTGGCGACAGCGGCAAGATCGTGATCAACGTGGGCGGCGTGCGCCATGAGACGTACCGCTCGACGCTGCGCACCCTCCCGGGGACGCGGCTGGCCGGTCTGACGGAGCCTGAAGCGGCGGCGCGCTTCGACTACGACCCTGGCTCTGACGAGTTCTTCTTCGACCGGCACCCTGGCGTCTTCGCCTACGTGCTTAACTACTACCGCACGGGCAAGCTGCACTGCCCGGCCGACGTGTGCGGGCCGCTCTTCGAGGAGGAGCTGGGCTTCTGGGGCATCGACGAGACCGACGTGGAGGCCTGCTGCTGGATGACCTACCGGCAGCACCGCGATGCTGAGGAGGCGCTCGACTCCTTCGAGGCGCCCGACTCTTCGGGCGCCGCCAACGCTGCCAACGCCGGGGGCGCCCACGACGCGGGCCTGGACGACGAGGCGGGCGCGGGCGGCGGCGGCCTGGACGGCGCGGGCGGCGAGCTCAAGCGCCTCTGCTTCCAGGACGCGGGCGGCGGTGCCGGGGGGCCGCCAGGGGGCGCGGGCGGCGCCGGCGGCACGTGGTGGCGTCGCTGGCAACCTCGCGTGTGGGCGCTCTTCGAGGACCCCTACTCGTCACGGGCAGCCAGGGTGAGCGCGCTGTCGGAGTCCCCATCCCTCTCCCCTCCCCACGCACTCCCAAACTCGCAGGAGCGCCCCATTCCAACCCTCCGAATCCCCTGGCCGATCCCCGCACCTCCTGGTCTCTCTCAGCCTTCGGGTCCCTGAGAAGCCTCTAACCCCAACCCTGAGTCTCCCGCACTCCTTGGAACACACCCTCCTCTCCCGGCCATCCTCAGATCCTCAGAGGATGGTTCTCCGACCTTCCGAATCCCCCAGATCCCTTCAAACACCACATCGCTTCTCTAGGTCGCCCTAGACCCTTAGAAACTTCCTCCTGGGC
>PVJD01010013.1:0-57255 GCA_004026545.1 Mormoops blainvillei
CATCATACATCGATTCCCATAGTAGGCAGTCAGGACATGAAAACTGATGACGAACTCTTTCTTGGGAGAGATAGGCAAGGAGACAGCAATTGCAGCAGAAGGTGAAAAGTCCTTTGGCAGACGGGTGCACACGGTGTTGTGGGTACACAGGAGGAAAATTAGTAGCTAACGCAAACTGGAAAATTACTACCAGAAAAGTGGTCCCCTGGGCCTGAGAGTGTTTATTTTCATCATATTCAAGTCTCAGGGTGTGAAGGCCCTGGAATGGTTTCTTTGATATAACCATTACCTCCATCCAGCACTTAGAGGTTTGAGGGTGAATTGGTAAGAGAATGAAGAAGTGTTATGGAATAAATGTTTGTGTCCTCCAAAATTCGTATCTTGAAACCCTATTACCCAAATTAGGAGCTGGGACCTTTCAGAAGTAATTAGGATTAGATGAGGCTCCGCCTTCATGAATGAGAACAGTACCTGATGAGAGAGTTTGCTTCCTCTCTCTGCTCTCCACCATGCGAGGTTACAGCTGGTCAGCAGCTTTTCACCTTCTGTTGCAACCCCGAAGGTGGCCCTTCCCAGAACCTGACCATGCTGGCACCCTGGTCTCCGACTTCTAGTCTTCGGAACTGCGGGGAAGAAATGTCTGTTGTTTATAACCCACCCAGTCATGGTGGTTTGTTGTCGTAGCCCACACTGACTAAGAAAGAAAACAAGGAAGAAAGAAAACAAGGAGGCGGGGCAGGAGAGGAGCGTTCATGCACATTCTGCTCCCTCTTACAAATAGGTGCATAAAACTGAAACCTTAAATAGGAATGAAAAGAAGGTCTGTTTTGCTCCCATTGCCCTCAAATCTAACCTTAGCTTTGAAGACATGGGAATTCTAAATTCCATTTACATATGTGACACTAGAATATTCAAAATACATGAGAGTGTTTTCATGCAAACCAGCTTCCGGGAGATAGCCAGTGTGCTGACAGTTTGGTTCTTGACCTGTATACTCTCAGTTCGAGCTCAAGTAATTGAGGTCGAGTTAGGGATACTTGGGGAGTGGCTTCAGTTCTAAGCCAGAAAGCATTAGATTGAAGGAGGGAAAAAACTTTGCTAGATAATAAAGCCAGTTAGATTTATTGTACATATGACAGTAGGGAATTCCTTTAATCACATATTCTTCAGTGCCTTTGGGAACTTGGACGATAATAAAGTGTATGCTGAGAGTAATCAGTGACAGTATTCTCCCGAAGGAGAAAAAATGATAGTGAAACTCATCATTCCAGTGTTTCTTGAGGGGCCCAGAAGAGCAAATCTCATAGCTGCCCACAGCCTGAATAAGTGCAGTGCTGGACCCAAACCTGCTTAGAAAAACTGTTACGATCCCTGGCTAGTTCTGTCCTGGAGACGTTAGTTCTGGTTTATTTAACAATGTAAGGTAGCACAGGGGACTTAGAGGAGAAAGCTGAACTGGATCTCTCCTCCTGAGCCAGGCAGATCATTGTGAACCACAGCTTCATATCTCTGGGTGACTTTGTGGTTTGTGTCACTGGTCCAAGCTAATGGGGACCAGACTGAGGTCAAAGGGAGTTCCAGATGGTTGGGTGCGAACTACATTACTTAGTGGCCCAGATGGCTCAAGTAATCAAATTAAATGCTGGGCTATCAATCAATGAGTGTATATTTAACATCTATTATGTGCTCGACATTGTGAGGATACGAAGGAAATATAAGACCAGTCTGTAGTCTTTTTACGAGATATAAGAGCACGAGAGGACAAGTGACAGAAGTCAACTTGTATCTCTGTTCCTGTGAAACTGCATAGCATCAGTTGTGGGGAAATGATGCGGATGTATATAAAAGTACTCCTTAAAAATGTTTCCTTTATATGTGTTATGCCAGACAATTATAGAGAATCTATGCAAATATAATCGAATGATTTCTATTGATGAGGAGATGTAGTAGTGAGACATGTAACTTAAATAAGATAAAATTATTTCCACAAGGTCCTAGGATCTCATCTGTTATCCTTGCTTCATTAATAATAGCCAGCGAAAATAGGCAACCTATGTTGAGCATTATGTCTTGTGTATCCTTCTAAGTACTTCACATTTATTATCTAATTCAATCCTATTACTACTCTGAAATAGTTGCTGTCATTATTCCCAGAATCTGACAACAAGTAACATGACCGAGGTCACGTGGATAGGAAGTACTATAGGATATCTGACTGGGGACAATCAAGGTTTTGGTGTTTGGAAAGTACATAGGCATTTGGCTTTATTCTTGTGTTAATTAGCGTTTCTGATTGTAAACCAGAGAAACCCACTTTAGTTAACTGAAGCAGAAAAGAAATGTACTAGAAGGATATTAGGGATTTCATGCAATGGCCGGGAAGTTCTTAAGAACCAGGCTCCCAAAATAGGCAGGCACCGGAGGATATTTGGTAGCAGATGCTACAGAAAATGCCCCAGAAATAGTCAGCTTCGGAAGCTACCATTGAAGCTGCTGCCACTGGCTGCTTGCCCCTGGATCTCTGGACAATCCACCCATGCCCACTGTCAACAGCCACCCTGTGCCCCTCCATCTCCATGTCAAGCCCGAGTCACATGCCTGCAACCCAGCATCTGGGAGGAGAGAAAGGAATTACTTGTCTCGTTTACCTTGACGTATCCCTCTTTCGGAATTGCTCTCAGATAGGGAAGGTTTTTAGCATGCTTATGTGACTGTATGCTACTGGAATGCCCAGGCCTATTTTTTTAAATCCTCACCTGAGGATATGTTTATTGACTTGAGAGAGAGAGAGAGAGAGAGAAGCATCGATGAGAGAGAAACATTGATTGGTTGCCTCCTGTATGCCCCTACACCACGGACTGAACATGCAACTTTCTGGTTTATGGGACAATGCTCCAACCAACTGAGCCACCCAGCCAGGGCTGCCCAGGCCAATTTTTTCCCACAGTCTTCGATGCTGAGATTTCTTACTTCTTAATGATTGCTGCCGTTTCTTACCTTTTTCTTTTTTTCTTTTTCTTAGCATCATTCCTCGCATAACCATGCATGGTCTTTGCCCCGATTTCTGGTCCCTGTTTGAGTTTCACTATTCCTGCTGCTGTTGTGGGAGACATCTTACGATTTTTCCTTCCTAGGAATTATGTGTTCATTCAATCAGTCCTTGATGGTTAGGATTTAAGACTCCATTGGTTCAAGAATTGAAGGGAGAACATTTGAGTAATTACTCTCAACTTTAAGAGTATTTGAAAGTTCAACAATTCAAATAATTATAGAGCACCTATTAAGCCCCTACACTTTGTTAGCAACTAAGGATATAGAAAGGAATAGATATTGTACAATTCCTAATGTTGGGAACTCCACAGATGAGTTATGAAAACAAATATGTGTGACAATATAGCTATCTTTATTTAGCACTCTTATTGCCTCCTCAATGCCTCTTGGTTAAAAGGATCTTACCATAAAGTAAGTATGTTCCAGATAAAAGTAGTGGCACATGTGCATGAGTACTTACATATGTCAGATACGTTCTAAATGCTTTGCATTTACTAACTGACTTAATCATTGCAACAACCTTTTGAGGTCTTAGCATCAACATCAGCATCATCCGTATTAAGCCCATCTTACAGATGAGGAAGCTGAAGCACTGAGAGGTTAAGGAATGTGTTAAAAAACTCACAGGGCTAGTAGGTGGTAGAGCTAAGTTTCAGGCTCCAGCTCCCTTGTTCCTAGTTATTATGCTGCATTATCTGCCCCTCTAATGACAGCCATCTGAAAGCTGTATTCTTTCTAGCGATAGGATACAATAACAACAACAACAAATGCTTTAGTTGTTCTTCCTCGCTCTCCCAGCCTTGTTTGTTTTCTAAATCATCTATTGACCACCATACATATTTAGAATTTTACTACATATTTAAATATTGCTTTTGAGATGTATTAATTTGAACTGATAGATGCCAAAAGTCTCTAAATAAAAACATGCCAGTCTGCTGTATCATCAGCAATTGGCCTCATTAAAACAACAACAGTGATTCCCATCCCTTCATGGTGCCTAGCAGAGGCTAGCTATGAGGTAGATGCTCAATAAAAGCTTTCTGAGCCAGTGATTACATATGCAGAAATATGCGGCTCATAAATCCTGCAGAGCCAGGCCTCCCTCAGCCCCTCTGGGACGGAAACTTACAGGAGTTGCTAGGAAGGATGAGTGAAATAAGTAGCTTGAATGTGATGCTTGGCAGCTGTAAGATCCTGCTTCCTTTTGGGTGTCCCGTTTTGGAAAAGTGAATACCACCAACGAGGGGTCACTGGGCAAATGCCCAAATTCCCCGTGAGATAGAGTGACCTCGGATGGAATTAATCTTATATAAGCAGGACTTACTCATTAATCATTCACAATAAGCTCTTATTTATGAACTAATTTCAAATAGACATATTGAATCCATTTTCCGAAACAAAATGGAGTTGGGTAAATCATAAACAGCTAAATTATAGTTTTGGCACATGCACACGCACACCGTTTAGTTTCATATTCAGAATTATTTGCCTCTTAGAGTAACCTGATACAATGGGAACACTCTGCAAAGCAGCATATAGAGAGCGTGTTTATGGAGGCTTACGTCGGATTTACATTTGAGAAGCATAAAACTAATTGCAGAGAGACCGCGCTACTACAGCGTTAACCCTAAGGGACAGACAGCTGCCCCTTATGTCCTCATAAGGACACATGCTTATGAGATCGCTGGGATGGCTGCTTGGAATGGAGACCTTTGAAATTAATTTCCGCAGCTGGAAATAAGGGTGTCTTAAAATGTCCTCAATGGACACAGATATATTGTAAACGATTCCTGGACAAAGTAGCTGTTAAATGAGAACATCTTTCTAATATGAGATTACAATCTGGAATTGGAAGTAGTAATAAATATATCCATCTATATTAGTGTAAAAAGTGACAGTATTTTAAGAGCAATAAACAGGTAGACAGCTAATGGTCAGTGTCTGTGATAAATTGCCTTGTCTTTATTGCAGTCACTTTTATTCTCACTAAATAGCCTAATTTTTCTTTTTCGTATAACCATGTATGTATATGAGGAAAAAATTACCCTCCAAAGATATTTTTATTTGGAAACTGCTTGAAATAAAATACAAAAAAAATACCCTTTCAGACTTCTGTTATTGAAGTTAGCATATCTAGTAGTCTTTTATGATATAAAATTCTCTAACTTAGAAATTATATATTGTTTTAATATTTTCATTTTCAAACGTTTTGGAGCCTTCTTTTAGTAGTAGTTTGATGTAGCCATGGTTCTCTGAAAAGTAATGAGTAATATTTTTATGTGTTGAGAGTGTTATATTATTTATCAACTCCCATGTACTGTACACGACCCTTTAAATCATTTTCATCCATGTGTGTATGCACACACATAATAACCTGTTTTCTCTGAATGCTGTTTGTGGGTTTGCTGCTTTGTCATGTCTTTTCTGTGGTGTTGTCTGTTAAGGTTTAAATGAAATTTATAGCATGCATCATGTATTGTAAGTTTGTCTGTCATATAATCAGCATGCAAAGAAAAAGCATATTTGGACTGTATACTTAAGCCTTGTAAGTAATCATATACAAAACAATGCAAAAATATGAACATTGTATGGCAATTAATAATATCTCTGCCAATGTAAATATGTTTTTTTCCCCATAAATCATTTCCAGCTTGTCAAAATGGATCTGTGCTGGCAAAGAAGCAAGGGTAATGTTTCAATTTTCTCCATCTGGCAAGAAATTTTCTGTTAGATTTCCTCTTTCCCTTTTTGAGTTACAGAATTTATATGCGCAACTACATATAGTATGATTAAGAAAGGGTGCTGTGTGATAGGATATAGAACAATACAGAGTATTAGGAACTTGACTCTGAATAACTGCCCCAAATTGTACATTCATGTCACATGTGCATATAACAGAAAATATTTGGTTGTTGAAGCATAAAAATGATTCCCTTTGTAGCAAAACATTGCTCTCATTAAATAAAGCACAACTTTCTTTTAAAACGTTTTCCCGTAAGGACTTGAATACATTTTAACTTGTTTGGAATAATTTCTTATACTGATTGGGGATGCATTTAAATCTTAAAACTTTTATCATGTCACTTTACAACGTTGTAGAAATTCCAGTAGCACATACACACACATAAATTTCCAATATGGATCTAGGAAAGAATTTACCTTTTCATGACCCAATATTTAACACAAAACTCAATAAAGCAGGCATACTATATACACATTGTGCGTATAGGTTCTCCAGCTGTAGCAAAGTGCTGGTGTTTTTAGCCACAAAATATCTGTAAATTACTCTGATTATGAGAATATTAGCACCAACATCCACTTATTTTCACATACAGGGATGGGTAATTTCCAACTCTCTCTTATTGTTTATACCAAAATGTTCTCGGAGCTTAAACAATGTGTTATCTTTCCTAGTAACTCAGCTGTCTGTGGTATGCATGAGAGCAGGTTTGATAAAAATGATGTATATTAGAGTACTTGTGTGTGTCTTATGGGAAACAAGCATCATATAATAGCCATCCCAATGGCTGCCTTTGTCGCATTCCTTCCTGAAATAGCTCTGCATTTGGAAGTGAACAGATAATACAGAAGCACAGAAAACTCATTTATATTTGGTTTTGGGCTATACCATAAGATACCTGGGAAGCTCACTTTTCTCTTCACTTAAAAAAAATGTTAGTTAATTTGTATTAGTTCAGTAACTACACCTTGGTAAGGAAGGGGAGAAAAGAAGGGTAATGTACTAGATTCTAGTTTGAAGAGTTCACAGGCAGAGAGTCAACAATTGTGGCCAGAAACTTCCAGATAAATTCGTACAATGAGTAAACTGTGAGCATTCTCCCCCTGAAGGTGGAGATCAATGCAGCATCTTCGGGTCACATAAGCAAACCAGCTCATGCATTTTCTGTGTATGATTTTATCCTTTGTGTAGGTCACTGAAGAGGTGGCTTCCGTGTGTTGATATTAATCACTCAGAGCCAGGGTGCTTCAGTTGTCACCTCCCCTTGTTGCGGGGAGTTTTAACTGCACATATGGAACATTATTTGTCGTGCACTCTTCTGAGACCCCTAGAATGTCAGGACACAACAGATGATTAAAGGATTCGGAAGCAATCTTCACTCTGAATATCTTTGTCTTAAACTGTCAGATCAGAGCTTTGATGCAATTTGACGATTTAGTTTTCTTTCACTTAAGTTTTATGGGTATATGCCAAAAATTATTTGTACAAAACTTTGCTTGAAGAAGTAGCTAGGAACAAAGAACATGCACTTAAAGCATAGTCAAATAAGTGGTTTCTTCTTCTCTCCCCACCTTACTTTCTTTTTCTTTTCACTTTCTTCATTTCCACATTCATGGGAGAATTTATTGTTCAATTTAAAGCTTTTGTCACTCACTTTTATTTGGGATTAACTCTTCACACTGTGGGACATTCACCTCACTTTTTACTGATCTTCTTTAAATATGACTCCTTGTTCCATCATTCCATTATATTGAAAACACTCTATGTGCAGTTCGTGATCCTTCCTCTGGTGCAATGTGAATTCTGGGCCTACCTGCAAATCAATTCCGCTGTTTCAAGACATAATATCCTGTTACCATCATAATGAAAGATACATATTTTAAATATTTTTACAAAAAGATATTTGGGTCCAAAAAATTAATCACATTATACTGAGAGTGTAGCAGATATTTTAATATTATTAAGTTTTGAAAGAAAAAAGAGAATAACATTTCTAGTTATTCCTTTTAAACTATATTGCGAACATATCTGAACTGAGCACCCAGGAGGCTGTGGTTACCATGGTGTGAGGCAATGACGGGGCACATGGGGAAATGGAGAGGTTGGCACAAGGGTCATCCCCCACACTCCGGGAAGGGCCACTTCGCTATTCCAGGCTGTTAGCTGGACTGGAGCAGGGAACGGAGAAGAGAAACTTGGTCTGCCTCTTGGTTTCTCAACAAAATTTTCTCTCTTTCTTCCTTCCCCATGGTTGGACAATTCTGTAAAATATTACATGTTTTCATTTTTTAAAAAAACAGACTCCTCACTTGTGTTGAGAGGTTTTGACACTCACTTGGCAGAAGGCAATGAGTTGGGCCAAATAGTTTATCCCAGTTCCTTCCAGGTCCAAAGTACTGCCGATTCTTAATCTTGCTTAGTCTATGTTTTTTTGTGTGTGTGTGTGTGTTTTTTTAATCTGTAATCTGGTAAAACTGATCTGTTTTGGTCTCTGCAATCTTAAGGAAAAACTCTTCCTCCTTCCAGGGTAAATGCTCTGGCAACATTTTCTTTACCCTCAACCCTTGATTGCTCTTGTGCAAAGTCAGTCTTGGATCAGGGAAGAGATGAACCGGTAGATGATTTTCTTCTTGGTTCAAAGCTACTGACAAAAACCCCTATGTGGGGGCCCACTGGGATTTATAATTACATAGTTACAACATTCTTTCATCTGAATGGTCCAGAGGTTATCATAGCAATGGGCTGGTTGTTGCAGGCCAGTACACTCAAGAGAATTAAGCTACATTTCCCTATGAAAAAAATAAAATAAAATAAAGGATCAAACTATGAATAAGTGGAATGCTTAATGAACTGGGGGACTAAGGCTTGCAGCATCATTTCCACACAGGTTCTAGTGTTTGTTGTAATAGGCTACCCTAGAACTCTTTACAAAGAATGGGAATCTGCATTGTATTTTTTATAAGTGATAAGTTGACTTTCACCTGGAGCAATTGAAAAGGTAGAAGCTGGAAAATAATATGATCTACGAAGGTTTTAGTGATATTATTCTTCCTTTTTATGTCATAATTTTATTTTTTCCACTACATTTAATCATAGCCTAAAGATATAACTTCTAGTCTTCCAACCACCTAAAAGGCTAAGGTCATCTAAGGAGGAACTGTTAGACTGACTAGTTTATCTATCTTCACTCTTACCAGTAGGAAACTGAGGCATGGAGTGCCTGTATAGTTTTCCTGAGGTTGGTGTGTAGGATAATCCTGGAATATACCACCTAAAAGGCAAGAAAGCAAATGTTTACAAGCCCAGGCTTTGAAGTCAAGCAAACCTACCTTCTGACTTCAGCATTTAGTAACTCTCCAAGCCTTAGTTTTCTCAGCTGTAACCTGGAGACAAATAACACCTGTGTTATAGGATTATTATGTGCATAAATAAATGCATGTAATACTCTTAGCATAACTATCAGTATATGGTTGTTATATACAGTTATATTTATTAATATAGTTTTCCATGTAATGTTATTTCATTTAAATTATGCTGCCTAATTTACTAGACTTGATTGATCTATTGATAGCATCTTTTCATTCTTAATAGTATTAATTAGAGTAGAAGAAGAAAAAAGAATGGAACTTAATTTCCTCTAGAGTCCTAAGGGATTTGTGCCGGTCAATTTATTAATGAAATGTGAAGAATGTTTGGCAAACCCACCAAATGAGACAAAGCATTGTAAAGAGCCTTTACAAAGAACTGGTATCTAATGTTAATGTCTGTGGAATGGAACTGTCATGGGATAATGGCCTTTTGATGGTACAGAAAATGCCAAGGCAGAGATAAGACATTTATTTTTAAAGCACTAAACAATCACCTTTGGACAGTGTCCTTCCACCAGGTCTTTATTTCTAATAGACCAATAATTGATATGGATGTAATTATTTTTCTTGATGGGTTTGATATATTAGGCAATGGTCTGGCTCACTTTGTACTGTCATTGAGTTGCTGCATCCTCTCGAGTCACCAGGACAAACCTTCTATCTTACATCGTTTCCAGTCAGAACCCTGAGATCCGTGATATTTTTTTCTTTAAATACCAAACGCAGCAGTGTATTTCTTTTCTCTCAATATCAAGTGCAACACTCTAGTATATCATGAGAGCAACCATTGTCTAGGGCTTCAGTTGCTTGAATCGCCTTTATTTTGCAGGTAAGCTGAATTCCGGAGTCTTATTGTCACCCTAGTAGTATAACCACCATCAGCTCAGGGACTTTTTTAAGTCTCTTGTAAGCAAAAACCTACCCATTGTGTGTGTGTATGCATGTATGACGGTAAACATTTTCAATGTGAGGAGTCAGATTTGCAGATGATTGTGATCCTCTCTGTAAACCAAAAGTACAAACACCCAAACTCTGTGAAAGGTTCATAGAATCATTGCTGTTAAAGAAAGTATTTGCTGTAAGATAAAACCAGCTGTAGGGTCAAGTCTATAAATTTCATGATACCAAGGTCCTTAATATCCAGAGAAAACTTCTACATGTGCATGTTTCCATGTGTGCGTGTACAGACACATGCATGTGCCGGTACATGTGACAGGCAGGCATCAGGCGCCTTAGCTGGGTAACTGGTTATTGTTGCTCTTTTACAGAGTGAAATGAAAGCCTAGTAGAATGTTTCTGATTTGTTATTATTAATCTTGTTTCAAGGAAACATGAGACAAGGTAGATGGTTTGGATTGACTTTTTATTTGCTGTGAGTATGGTAATTTCAGCTGCACACTATCTTGAATGTCCATGCTTCATCTTAATGGACTCCTCAAGGGTCAAGTTGTGGCCTTGTACAATGAAGTTTATCCCGTAATGCTGTAGGAAGACCTTTGACCTCCTTTTCCAGGGCCACCCATGCGCTCCAATAGAGCTCAAATGTCAAAAGGAAGATTTCATCTTTTGTCTCCTGTCCTGAACTTCTCTGATACATGTCTTGAATTTTTATTCAAATTACTTTGGGTTTTAATTTATTCAGTCAAATGTCAACCAAGTGTTGTTTATCCTGTGGATTATATTCATGCTCACTGCAGAATTCTCTAACATTTGATTTCTAATTATTTTCTTGTTTATCCATGTGGTAGGATGTTTTGAATATTACCTTCTGACCACTGACCAGTTGGGATTGTAATTTTCTCTCTTTCCTAAGCATCTGGTAGTAAAACTTGGCAAGCATGTAGTCTCGGCAAATCTAACGACTACATTGCCACAGTTCGTACTCCATATAGTGCTGTCTTCCTTAGGAATTTACAGAAGCCAGTGTGTTTTGGATATTGGAAATGTGCCTTACACACAAGGTGCAACTGCAGCCTTTCTAAGATTCCTGAACACAAGGCTATACGAAAGGATCTTGAGGTATGTCTCCAAGGAATTTCATGTGAAAAGAAAAACAGAGTAGACTCAAGAAACTGTGAAACTCATTCTACAAGAAAGAGCAACCTTGAACTCCTAACTGCTCTTGTCTACCATCTCCCATTCTATTTTTAAACCTGTTTCCTTCTACCCTTTTCTGAGCACAATTCTCTGCCTCCCTCCATGCATATAATTTTTGGACCCTCTTATCTGTTCCTGACAGCCAGGCTGCTTTATTTAAACTTGGGTGGGAAGAGAAGCATGGCATTGGACAATGTTAGGCAGCCATTTGGAAAAGGCATTAAATCAAAGAAGAGGGGATTCAGTTTCTATCAGAGTGAAGAGATCATTCAGCAGAGTAAATGGCATGAAAAATAATAGTTTTACAAAAATGAGGAGTTTGGTGTAGGTAGAAGGTACAAAGGAGCAAAGTATAAAAATACAGGTAGAAAGAAGGTTTGGGTCCAGATTACAAACAGGAAAGGGCCATGCTAGGTAACTAAGCAGTTGTATCTTGTAAAGGATGGTCACTGGAGGTTTCTAAGCAGATGTGGGACAACTAGACTGATATTTTTAGATGCGGTCTTTGGAGACAATTTTGAAAATGGCTGGAGAAGGGAGATGGCTAAAACCAGGGAAAATCACTTAGGAAGATATTATACAAAGTGAGAGGTGATAAGGGCCTAAAATACTAGGAGAGGAGACCAGAGTTGAGAGATGTTTTTAATGTTACGACGGACAGGATACGAAGACTCACTACAAATTGGAGGAGAAAGAGAGGAAGGAATCTAAGGTAGTTCTGGGTTGGTGGGCGGATTACTTTGTGAGGGCTACTGTAACAAAGTACTCTGCACTGAGTGACTTAAAAGTACAAATTTATTTTCTCACAGTCCGGAGGCTAAAGGTCAGAGATCAAGGTATTAACCATACTCTCTTGGAAGGCTTTAGGGAAGGATTTGTTCCAGGTCTCTCTCCTAGTTTCTGGACTTCTTAGGCTTATAACAGTGTCATTCCCATTTTTATGTGGTATTCTCCCTGTGTGTGAGTCTGTCTTTTTACATGGCATTCTTTTTATAAAGACACCAGTCTTATTGGTATAGGGTCCCACCATATTCCACTATGACCTCATCTTAATTAGGTGCATCTGCAATGATCCTATTTACAAACAATGTCACATTCTGAGGTACTAGGAGCTTGGGACTTCAATGTATCATATTTTAGGGTTTATTCAGCCTATAAAAGTCTACTATCAGGACTGCGGCATAGAAAAACTTCCTGGCTTTCCAGCCAGCCTGCCCTGCTCGGCAGAATTCATATGAAAGACTACAACACCAACTCTTGTGTGAATTTCCAGCTTGTTGTCTTGTCCTATGGATTTAGGACTTGTCAACCCCTGCAACAGTAGGAGCCAATTTGTTAAAGTCTCTCTCTCTCTCTCTCTATATATATATATAGGTATCTATGCACACACACACACACACTCATATACAGATATAGATTATATATATATATATATGTATGTATTGTATATACATATACCATATATGTATGTACATACATATACCATATGGTATATATACCATATATATATATGGTATAGATACAGATACAGATATATACAGTTACAGTTACAGATATAGATATAAATATTTCCTATTGGTTCTGCCTCCCTGGAGAACCCTGACTAAAATAATAGAGAAGGCTGAATACCTATGGAAGTGTTGGGAAAGCTCAGAAAATATAAAAAGTGGAAGTTAAAGTTTCTGAGAACAGAGCAAGCTTCAAGCTCTGAAATGGGTGGAAAAAGGAAGGGAGGAATTATTCCATATTTTCTGAGGTCATAAGATGTATCTCTGTGATTCCAATATTATTTCTCCATCAATTTGCAACAACTAGAACTAGGCTCAGCTAACACTTGCCAGCCACATAGAAAAAGAATGTTCTAAACAAACTGAAAACATTGGGCTGGACCATATACGACTACCACTGTTTGACAATTTATTTATTTTTTTACCAATAATATCAGTAATTTCATATAATTCAAGTAATATACATTAGATTATTTCCATATGTAGAATCCACTTAGAAATGGAGCTGTTTTCTTGACTATCCTAGGACCTAGTTTATTGTGTGACAATTTGCAAGGGGTGTAGTCTGTGGAATCAAGTGTTAAGCTTTGTCCAAGTCAGGTAGGAGCACTGTGGGTAGGCAACTAGGTCAGCACATTTGAGAACATCTATTTAAAGGCAAATGCTAACTGTTGCTAATAGTTATCAAATACAAAACTGTGAAAACACAGCATGAGCCATCATACTTATATTATTCCATTCATTTTCCACAAGCACTGTAAACTAGATATTATTATTATTGCTATTTTAGAGTTAAGGAAACTGAGGGTTAAAGAGTAGAAATAACTTGACACAAATGGTGGATCCAGAAGTCGAGTCCGCATGTCTGACTTCAGAGCCTGTAGCATGCTGTTACACATGCGACATTGCCATGATATGGCAGCCACTGAGACCTGGTCCAATGGGAACTAGAGTCCAAACTCCATGGATGTGGCTGAGTCAGGAAACAGAAGCTAACAACAACAGAGTATCAGGTACCAGGAGTGTCAGACAAATTTTGTTAAATAGATTTTCTGCTGCTTCTACTGTAATGTTTATCTCCTTTCATCCATTCAAAAATAGTTATTTAACAGTATCACGCGCCAGGCACTGACCTAGGTTAGAGAGAATCATTTTGAACAAGACAAAGACCTCTGCCCTTGAATAGGTTAAATCCTAGATGGTGAGACAGAAATAAACAATGACATAATAAAAAAAATTTTTCATAGCATACTAGAAGGTTATACATGCAGTGTGAAAATAAAACATAGATGAGTAAAGTGGTTCAGCAGCACCATGGTAAGGTGGGAAGTGGGCAAGACTCAGTATCACATGGCACGGACAGCGTGACAGTAGTTGGAAAGTATCCTCTGAGCAAAGACTTGAATGAAGGAAGTGAAGAGATTAATCAGGTAGGTATCAGAGGGAGGAACATTCTCATCACAGCAAAGGCACTAAGGCAGGACTGTGCCTGGCGTGCTCTAGGAACATGAGGGCAGAACAAGGAAGAGAGGCATGGTAGAGATGGGGAAAGGCTGCTAACGGGGGGCCATACAGCATTAGGCCCTGCAGGCATTCTAATGACTTTGGATTTTACTGTGAGTGTAATGGAAAATGAGAAACCACTGAAGGGTTTTGAGTAGACAAGTGACATGATGTGACACACTTTGAAAAGGAGCGCACTGGTTACTGTGTTAAGAAAAACCGTACAAGTTCTGTCTAGAAGGTATCCAGCTGTGTAATATTAAAAATAGAGACATTTATTGAAGAAGATACAAGATACAAAAAACAGTGTACACAGGACAATGACACCTCAGTCCCCATCAAAGTAGGCACCTTGGGACCTCACACAGTTTTCCCAGTCTCCATCAGCTGCCCTGTTTTATTTTTCAGAAACTCATTGACAGTCTGAAATCTCTTCCCTTTCAAAGGTGATTTTAGTTTTGGGAAAAGCCGGAAGTCGCAGGGTGCCAAATCTGGGCTGTGAGGGTGTTGAGTCACCTGGGTAATTTGATGTAAGGCCAAGAAAACTCTGTGTGAGATGTGATTCATGAGCAGGTATGTTGTTGTGATGAAGCTGCCAGTCACCAGTAGCCCATAGCTGCGGCCTTTGCAATCATCCAAATAGTTTTCACGAAGTGATGTTCAAGCTTAATGCAAAATTTGACGCAAAATTTTACTCAGTCATTTGAATGTAATGGCCACACAGTACACATGCTACTTAATGGTGTCTACCACCCCCACTGACTAGTACAGTGAAGTCATCATTGTTCACACTTGTGCATTCTAGTCCACTCTCCTCAGCTGTCGGGTTACACTGATGTTGCACAAACTGTTCTTGTTACATTAACAAAGGTTGGACTTTTTTCTAGACAGACCTCATAGAGGACCAAGAGTGAACTCAAAGAAACCTGTTGGAGACCATTTTAGTAATACGATTACGGAATGATATAAGCCAGGATCAGGTGGTAACAGCAGAGGAAATAAGGCTTCATAGGATCCTGGATATATTTTGAAGGTAGAGCTAGCAGGAATGTAATAGAAAGAGAGGAACCAAAAATGATTGCAAGGTTTTTGCCTGAGCAACTGGAAGGAAGGGTTTATCAATTAACATATAAGTCTGCAAGTGTGGCAGATTTTGGAGAAGCCTGTGAATTTAGCTTTGGATATAGTGAATTTTCTATGTCTATGCTAACATATCCATTGGACACCTGAGTGGAGGTATTGAATAAGCAGTAGATATATAAGTGTGGAGGTTAGAGATAGAGGTCCAAATAGATGGGTATATTTTAGGAGACATCAATATTAAGATGTTATTAAACACATGATACTGGGCTGTATAACTAAAAGAGAACACTGGATAGAAAACAGAGGAGACTCCAGGACTGATATCTAGCTCCCATGTCCCCTCATCCTTTGACATTGTTAGTGAGAAGGGAAATCAACAAAGGAGATCAAGAAGGAATGACCAGGACAGTTGGAGGAATCTTAAGGAGTGGGGTGCCTTGAGATTGGCATGAAAGTGGAGTAGAAATCTCCCATGTGTTCACTTTCCCACCCACTGGTTGAATGCAGAGGCCTCCGAGGACCAGACGGAGGGTGGAGTAACGAGGAGTGAGGAGCCTGGGTGCTGGAGGACTGCCTGAAGCTGAGGGCCTGGCTGCAACCTGGACTGGGATGAGGGCAAGAAGTACATTGTATGGTTTCGGCCTCTGAGATTTGGGACTTCTTTAAATAGCCTCTAGCCTGCCCTAATGCAAGAACCAGTACCATTTTAGAGGTGCCAGCATCTCATTTTGTGAGCTTTAACATATTTTAATTGTTGATATTCACAGGGATATTACTTATTATTAATGAGTCATTAAATAAGTACTTTCACTTAGGAACTCTTTCTTTGAAGTTAGGCTGTGTTTGAAAGCAATAAAATGCTGTTTGCAAACAACTTAGCAGGTTTATGTTTTTTGAACAAGTCTGAAAAATTATTCAAAATAGATGTTATGTCTACCCTGGACCCTCGCTCTATGCCGACCTGGCATAGGCCAGCAAGTTTCAGTAGAGCTCAGTTCCACCTTGACTTTCTGTGAACCGTGGTGGTCAATGGCTTGTTTCTGATGCTCACCTTCAGCTGGATCCTGCAAGCACCTATTATTGATGGGAAGCTGTCAGTTTTTTGGGTTTATTTTTAAGGTCTATCATTGACAATGCTTTGATTGATTGCTATGGTGAAATAAAAATGTCTACCTTCCCCCAAGTACAAGGTTTAGAATTGCATTTGGAGGATTGATTGAAAAATAGTTGCTGTGAGGCTGAGGTTGATGGCGTGAGCCCTGTTTGATGCATTTGAACTCTAGAGTAGTCATTCTCAAGTTTTTAAATTCTAGCTATGAAAGGACAAGTCTGAACACCTATTTCAATGGCTTCTCAACCCCCTTAGCATAAAATCCAAAGATAGTACGATGGCCTGCGAGGTCATCCTTATTCTGGCTCTCTGCTATTTTTTCACCTCCTTCGAGTTGGCTCCCTTGCTACTCCTGGAGCACATGCCCACTGCTCAGACCCTCAGCACTCGCTATTCCTACTAATTGCCCAGATGTTCACATGGCTTCTTCTTTCACTTCTTCCTGATTTTTGATCTCCCTGTTCACTCTGTCTAATATTAGGGTTCCCATCATTCTCCGTCCCCCTCCCCTACCTTATTTTTCTTCATAGCATTCATGACTAACAGATATTGCGGTATATACCTTTTTTGTTTTTAATCATCCATTTCTTCCCCTGGAATGTAAACTCCTTGAGGGTAGCAACTTTGTTTCATTCACTGTAACCCAGCACTTAGAACTGTGTTTGACACATAGTGGGAGCTTGGCAAACATCTGTTCAATGAATGAATGAATGAATGAGTGAATGACTGTGGTCATCTGATTTCTCAGGACAACCTTATTTGACCTTAAGAATGACATTTTCTTTTCCCATAGTACAAAATACTGTGGTAGCCGACTTATAACGAAGCCATGCTATGATAATAGGCAACTGGGATGGGTTTTGAGCATAAGGAATTTTAGAAAAATCTGAAAAAAAATGCTTTTGGGCCCAATTCCACCACACCCTTCTATTCGTCTCCTACTGCTCCTTCCACTTTGATTTTTTTATTCAAAACACATTCAGTAAATATATGTTAAACATCATTTCCCACTTGCCCCCCCACCCACAGTCTAATAAAGAAAAAAGCCCCGCCTCTATCCTGATTGTATATTTAGTGGGCATAGGGTCTTGAATAAGACAGGCTTTCTTCAAAGGAATATAAACCAACCCACTGGCTGTCGTTGCTCAAAACTTTTCAAGATCCCAAAGGGAAAAAAACCCAGCCCTATCTGCATTAGTTACTATCCAATTTGTAGCCGTGGAATCTATTGGTTTTCACATTTCCCTATTTTTGAGGTGCATTAACAGCCATAAGGAAAAATATTAAATGTGAAAATGGTTAGCTATGTGTCAATAGAAAGTCTGCTTAGGAAATGCTTCCTGCAAAACCGATTCACAGAGTGCTGACTTACATGATTTCATAAACTCCGTTACCCGCTTACAAAGTTATCTAGTGCTTAAAATGTAATAAGAGTTAGAGGCTTTTTTCTTTGTTTTCACTGTGAAAAACTATGTTTCCTTTAGAGGAGCTCACAATTTATATACTGAAAATATATAAAAGAATTATGTGTCAACAAAATGGTGTTTAAGGTTTTAAATCATCCTAACAGTCAGCCCTGAGACTTCCTCACTAGACATCTCAGAGACTTTATGAAAGTTTTATTCTACAATTCCCTGCTTGCCTTTACTCTTAGCTGCTTCTTCAAGCTATTCATATGGTTTGAAAAATAGAGTTTATATGCTTTAAGTTGCAAGGCATTTAGAATTTTCATAATCTCTTTATTGTGGCTGAAGTAGTCAAAAAAATGAAGTCTACTGCTGATAATATTTCACTGTGCCTTTACTAGATTAACTGGGGCAAGAAGCTAGAACTTGTGGAATTTTTAAAATACTAAGTTCTTTAGGAAGCTTTTATTATGAGCAATGTATAGATAATTAAATTAGCTTCAAAATGCTTGGTAAATTTTAGAGAGCAGGGTGATAATGAAACTGTATAAAGAACAGATGCTGAAAATGGGGTTCTTAAGAACAAGGATTTTACATTTCAATTTTGTATCTTTCATAGCATTTAGCAATGTGCTAAGCACATAGTAGGTGATCGTCAAGTCCTTGTTTAATTAATCCATAAAAGTGTAATCAAGAAGTGTACATAGGATCAAATTTCAGGTCCCATATTTTACGAGATAGAGAGTAGTGTGGAAAATTTTCCCTTGCATAATTATCAGTTAAAGTGAAATATCTTGAAGTAATTGATGAGACAAGTACACTCTCTTAGTGCTTTATATAAATTCCTTTATGTTTAATTTAAGCATATGGGTAAGATTCCTATTCTCTGCCTCCTAGTTGGTGTCCCATTCATGGATTTAAATATCTGTTTTATTTAGTATTTACTCTATTCCAGATACTATATATATATGTTCTTTATCCCTAGGAAGAATCTAGTCTAGTGGCAAAGACCAATGAAGAAAGAGGAATACTTGGTGCTGTTTTGGTTAGACTCCTTCGCTTACTAGAACTAAGACTCCGCTCCCACTTCTTCATGCATTGGAGAGATCACTGTAAGAAGATAAGCACACAGCCACCCAGGGAAAGCAGAGCCTCTGACTCAGGGACAGCGTGAATCGAAGGGCGGTGCTGGCCTCGGGTGGCCCTGGGGAATTTCAGTCATATCAGAGCAGGAGGTGACAGGTCCTTGCATGCTCTCTTCACTTCTTTGTCTCATTCCTTCAACTATGTGCGGTTTCTGCTCCCTTCAAACTTCTTGCGAGGGAGCAGTCATGATTTTTCTCTACATAATGGGCTTTGAGAATTTGCCCCTGCTTCTAACTTTCACTCTGTGTTCCCGGGTTCAAAATGCTTAGAGGCCCTGATAGAATTGGTTGAGCCCATGTTTTCCAAAGCACTCCTGGCTGCCCTTTTACAGACTGCACCACCCCTAACTCCATCCACTGTGACAAGAGGCTGAGGTCACCTGGGAAAAAAGGACTAAGATCTGTCTGTTCACCAAAGGCTTTATACAGAAGGAGGCATGGCACAGGCACTGTATTGATATATTTACTTCGAATTTAGCCTTGTAAGTGCTGGGAGGATATGGTGCACAGAATTCTCTAAGTCATCGAATTGAACCATTTGGCCATGTCTAGGGATGGTCAGAGCATGACCCCTAGAAAAGATGACATCTGAATAGTGGCTATAAGGTTTAGTTAGAGTTAGCTGGGAGAAGGCATGGGAAGCTACACTCGGCAGAGAAAGTAGCCTGAGAAAGGAATTGGGGCAGAAAGAAATATGTTTTAGGGATGGAAGAACATATGGCTTTGTCTTCCTGGGACTTTAAGGAAATCCAGAGTGGTGGGCGCAAGGACAGAGCAGGCAGAATGCAGGTGAGAATGTCTAGTGAAAGTAATGGGAAACTACTGTCTTTTATGCTGGGGAATGGCAGGTTCACATTTACATTTTAGATTCATCATCCTGGGGGCCAATGAAATATGGATATAAACATGGCAGGACTCCAGTCCTGGAGACACAAGGGAGGCAGATAGTTCAGGTAAGAGATGAAAAGAACCCCTACTGCAGGCAGGAGTGGAAAGGAGGTAATATGTTAAAGAAACATTACTTACATAGAATTAACTACGTGTGGTAACTCATTAAGATGTAATGGGGAGAGAAATGCTGGTGTTTCAGTTTGATTAAGTCAGTTGGTGGATGATTGTGTCATAGTGTAGTGGGTAACAAACAAAAGAGAGTGACTCTGGAGGGGAGGCATGGGAGAGAGCAGACACAGAAGGCGTGCTCGTGTCAGAGGGGCCTGGGGATGAGCTATGGAAGGTGTAAAAGACTCGGATTAATTGGGAGAGAAATGGAAATGGTATTTTAATCAACGTGGTGGTCCATCCAGCTTTTCTCCATATGACTGAGAGGAGTACAGTTAGAAGTTGAATGGGTGGCGCAGGCGCAAGAGGGGAAAATCAAGGATTTACTGTTGACCCAGTAAACCACACGCTCCTAACCTAAGACCTTGCCAGACCTCCAGTCAAATTCTTTCCTTTTGCCCCTGCTGATGTAAATAGGAGGGTTAACTAACCGAGAAGGGTAGTTTGGGACATAAAGCACTTCATTGATTATTTGAACAAACACTTACTGCGGTGGTGTTAGAAACAGTTTAGAAACAGTTATAAACAGTTTTTAGGCAAAATTGCTTACTGTCTACAAACGACTTTGATAAACTGGAGAATCACTTAGGAATTACTCAAATTTTTATGGAGCACCTAATGTATGCAATGTACTATGTTGATTTAAAGATTTACCTAGTATTCTTTCCACCTCATAGATAGCACATGCATTTTAGAGCTAAGACGTCAGGATTAAAGCTCACACAATCTGACACCTTATTTTTAAGAAGAATAGGACTCGATAGGGAATGGTCAGTGGCTGTTTGACAGAGCTGTGACTAGACTCCAAAACTGCGTTACTCTAACCTACGTAGGGTCTTTCCCTTGGGCTTTATCTACTTGCTTAGTTGTTGCAACTGCTGTAAACAAAAGACGCTTCAGAGAAAGGAGCCAGAATTGAAGGTAAGTCCCAGAAGTGATTTGAATGTCTTCCTCATCATCAAAAGAGGCAGCATCAAAGCCCATTAAGGCCCAAACCACTCAAAGTCACTTGAAAACAAGAATCACCAGTTAGAGGAGAAATAAGAGAGCTTGCTCCAGTCGAAGGTCTCAGAGCAGAGACGTGGTGCTGGTGAAGGCTCTATGTTTGGGGCTGCTTTCCTGAGAATGAAACTAAAACAAAACAAAATGAAACACAGAAATAATTACTTATCTGCTCAGAATGACTTCCATACAGTTATCCCCCAAACTGAAGAGATGGGAGGGGCAGCTTCTCCAACTTCTAAAGGCACCTTTTGGTCCCCAGATTCCTCAGCCTCAGGCTTTTTAGTTGTATTTGAGCGCAATGCATTCTTTTTCCATGTGCTACTTTTAATTCGTTTGCCACTGTAGTACATTTAAGCATCAGCAGATGGGGCCCTTGGTTCCTTTGAAGAATGTCAGGCTTAAATTTTCTTAATGGCTGTGGTCTGCATGAATTTTTCTCGTTTTTACAGCATGTTAAATTTGCACACTCTTTATAGTTCACAAACCTTTATTTAATTAAGAAAAATAAAACCCACTCATAAGAAATTCCTTTTTTCTCCTTTCCACTATTCTATAGAGATAAGTTCAATACGTTTACAGATGGAAGAATGAGTATAACATAATTCCCAGACAGCAGCATCTTTGAAAGGGCAAGAGAAGTCAGTATCAAAATTGTCCTTAACTAAGGAAGCTCTTTGGGAGGTTTCCAAGGCATGGGACCACAGGTGACAGACAGATTGCATCCTGGTTACTCTGATTCTGGATTATTTGCTTTCCTCTCTCCTGAATTTTATTTTATGGACGCATTGTGTGAATGGGCTGGTTTTTAGCACTTACCAGTGATCATTATTTTTTAAGTGATGTTTGTCGATAGTCCATAAAGAGAACAACCCGTCATCTGGCCCTAGCACCTGTTCAAGTAGGTAAGTTCAGCTTCTTAAAGGTGAGAGTCTTCCTCCCAAGAACTGTAACAGCCCTTTGAGGAAGGAGTGTAGTTTACAGGGCAGAAAAGATGGCAGTATTTGGTCCTTGTGGAGTCCTCTCTTAATTTTCTGCCTGGCTTTTTAACGTGACCTTGCTCTGGGAAGTAATCACTGTTTCTCTTGCAATTACCCCCAAAATGGATGACCCAGAATTTTATTTTTGGCAAAGTACCACGAGATACCCAAAGGAAAAATGCTTCCTCTGTACGAAGCTTGATTATGTAAATACTTTTTTTAAACGTGCTTTACTGTATCTCCGATTAGTGGGATTTAATTGATAGATTGAAGGCATCTTCCTTAGTGTAATTAATATTTGTGCTGTAAACAAGCTCTTATGCATGGACAGATCTTAATAGCAGATTTAAAACACAGTAAAACTAACAGTATACCCCTGATGGAAGAGATAAAACCGAACCTCCTTTTTGTCATTATTCTGAGTTTAAACAAATTGGTCTGTTTTCCAACATTATTACCACCTCTTAAAAACTGATGTTTCAGCTCAAAAGACCGTCTATATATTTTAAGGTAAGTTACAGATCACACTCATTTCCAAATTCAGGTCTTAAAAAGCTCATAAATCTGTGCGAATGAAGTGATAACATTGATAACATTCTCTATATTTTTATAAATTTGCACTCTAATATGGCAAATTGGGACTCAGTTTGCAGATTTAGGATTTACGGAGTTTACACTGATGAAACTAATGGATTACTTCTGGGGAGCGATGATGTTTGCCTGTGGTTCGCCTGAAGCACATTTTAGGGAGGGATTGTTCATTACTTCCCTCCTTTCGTGCTGACATGCTAAGTGATATATCCGAAAATTGTGTGCACTACTTGTGCCCTAGTCTGAAGAACTGCTTGTGGGCAAATTTCATTAGTACTTGATTAGTCCTTGTGCTAATTAAGCCAGGCACAATTTTGCCTCCAGTTGTAGTATGATGAGTTGAGGCTGGACTGAAAATGTGGCCCTAAATGCTTATGTTGGAAACCCAGAAAGCCCACATGATCCCACAGAGAATTCTCCCTTGACTCCCCCATCAAGGGTCTGAAAACGTGACACAGAGCACTCCGTTTCCAGTGCAATCTGAGTTCACCCAGATATGTGATATGCTAATGTTTAGATTAAGCAGATGGCAAGGAAGGCAGTTGTTAGTTGAGGATTGTTTTTCCCTTTCTGCATATTATTTTCAAACAAACAGCTTAAGAGGTACGTTACTCTACCTCCTTCCTTTGCTTCCTCTTGAATTAAAAAAAAGAAAAATAGAAATCCCTGGATGCAGTGTTATTACCCTGTGTGCCCCAGTGCACCCATCTTATTTGGAATGTGGTATAAGAGTAGTTTCCATTTTTTGGTGAATTATATCATTTCTAAGAAAAGGGAGATAGGAAGGGGAAAAAAGGAGGTGAATTTGGAAACAAAAGCTGTTTGGGACAGAAGAACAGGCATTACACCTCCATCTCTGTCTCTGACGTCTCCCCATGGCTGGGCAGAACCGGCCGTGATTCCCCAACTTTTCTGTGGTCCTCTTCCTCCTGCCACCGCCAAAACCTCTTTTCCCCCCATACTAACTTCCCTTGCAATTTTGGAGTTTTCTGTTATTAGTGTTTTAAATACAGTGTGATGTGACATATTGGTAACTTTATACAAAAACCTTAGTAACCTTCAGATCCCCTCCAAGCGTTCCCAGCCTCTCTGAAATGAAAAGGTAGAGTTTTAAACATCAGGTTCTATCATTTATAGAATCATAAAATTTTAGAGCTAGCACTCGACATCATTTCATCTCACTCCATTTATATTTTTAGTAAGAGATTTTCTTGAAATGTTGGAGTGGCAGGAAAAGATAGAGGTTGGAACAGGAGAGAGAGAGAAGTTTCAGGAAGTTTTGTTTTAATTGTGCGATATTAATATAATTTCCTTTGGGGATTTCTTCAGAGACTGCCAAAAATATTTAATTGCTTTTCAATTATGTTTGAATACTAGACTGACTTTCTTTGAATGCAACTCATGGCTAAGGTGGTCTCTAGGGCAGCTTGGCTCAGTTGAGTTAAGGGAACAAATCTGCAAACCTACACTTACTGTAACTGACCAAACAGGGGCCTGTTAACGTGGCATCTTGGTTCATGACCCAACAACCAGTGTTGAAAGAAACAGGTTTTTATTTACAATATTCCAACCCTGGGAGGGTCAGTGACGGGGAGCATTTCAGCTCAGAGCTCTGTTCTCCCATGAGACCCAGCACTTCCCTTGCTCCCCAAAAGGCTATAAGCCAAAAGCCCCCAAACCGGAAGTTCACCATTTCCCCTTCCAAATTAAGCCGGCCACGCAAACAGTTCTCCAGTCCCTCGGGAAAGGTCCCAAAGTCTCCATCGTCATGCAGCAGCTCTCTCCTTCAGGACCTGGGCACGTTGTCCTCGGCCTCCATGTAATAGTCCAGGAACGCATGTGCTGTGTTACACTGGGTCATGGCGAAGTCCAGGAAAGGCACAAGTCCTGAGAGTCCAGTTAGAGTCTGGGTCTGCGGGGCAGCAGGTCAGTGTCTTGCAAGGAAGGGTCCTCGGTGGCTTCAGAATCAGCTAGAGCAGGCATGATCAGAGCAGCAGTGTGTCTCCTTCCTTACCGCACCAGGCCGCGTGGTGGGACCCTGACTACAAGCTACTTAGCTGCTTGCTTATCCCCCCTTCACATGGCTGCTACATCATCGCTCTGTTTCCTTGTGGCTTTCTGCTTATGATACTCTTTCCAAGCCGCATGGCAGCTGTCTTACTACCAGCAACATGCCTCTCTCTTTCTCTCTCATGGCTGCCTGCCCTTTGTTTAAATTCTGACCCGGAGCTCCCTATGTGACCTCATTCTTGGCACTATAACATACTGAGGGTCATGTAGGCCTTTCCCCTGGAAAGGGTGGCGGCACAGCTTCCCCTTCAGGAAGCACACGGCTATCACTTGCCATTGTTATGAAAAGTCCCTTAAGCCGTATCATCCTCATGTCCCCTTTCCCCAACCACGAGCTGCGGGGGAACGTGCTCTGTACCCCGTTTCATTACTCATATCCCGCTTCTCTCTCTTTCTCTCACGTGAGGAAGTGTACCTCCCAGCCAAGACGGGTCCCATCGCTGGTCTCTGGAGCTTATTCCTCTCCTGCCTTCTCAAGAACACCCTGCCCGTTTCTGCCTCGTCAACTTTTCCTTCTCTGTTCGCGTGTCCCCTTTGGCCTACATAGGAGTGCATGCGGTATACAAGATGCCTAGACTCTGTGTGCCCCTTCTGATGCCGCCCCCATTCCTTTACTCCCCTTCTTAGCAAAGATTCTCAAGAGTGTTGTCTACATAGGCTAGTTATCTATGTTTTCTTATCTCCTATTTATTCGAATCCATTCTAACCTGGCTTTTGATTCCCTTAATTCACTGAAACTACTCTTAAGAAGACAATAAATGTCCTTGCTGATGACAGATGCAGCTCATATTTTTTTGCCTTCTAAGCAGCAGCCTACACAATAGAGCAGGAACTCAAGTTTTGAGAAACGTTCTCCTCTCAGAGTTTCCATGATGCCACAATCTCCTGGTTTTCTCCAACGTCTCTGGCTCTTTACATTCTTCTTCCTTATGTTCAGAAACCAGTTTCTGTTCTGGGCCCCACATTCTGTATAATGCCCAGGAATGAGTCTGATATAGAGGAGGTTCTCAGAAACTATTGGCTGCATGAGTAAATTAAATAGCTTCTGTTCAATGAGCACCATGATTTTCCCTTTAGAGATGAGCTGTGCAATATGGTAGTCACTAGCCGTGTGTGTTTATTTAAATTTAAATTAATTAAAGTTATATAAAATGAAAAATTTAGTTCTTTATCACACTGGCCACGTTTTACATGTACCATAGCCATATGTGACTAGTGGCTACCCCATTGGACAGCGTAGCTTGTTAGAACACTTTATCTTTGCTGAAAGAAAATTTAAGTGCAATTTCTGGAGCCTGGGCCATGGAAGTCATAAAGTCATGTAGATATGGGCACATGACTGGATGACTTTTCTCTGTAGTTCTACAGAAACACACAGAACAAATGCTCAGTTAGGATGGAGATATTTTAACCATTATGAAACAGGAGATTGAACTATGTCAGTTAAATGCATGGTATTGGTGATGATGACACTTGAGTACTAGTCTCACCATATCGCTTGACAGCTGTATGTCAAGAGCAAGGGTTCCATTCTTTTTGTCTGCACCCCTATTTTCTTACCTATAAAATGGGGTTAATAGTGGTATCTTTCTCATAGGGTTGTTGTAGAAATTAAAGAGATCGATGTATACAAAGTACCTAGTATTGTCCCTGGCACAAAGTGAGAGCTCAGTAAATGACAGGTAATATCAGCATTGTTGTTATATTTTAATTCAGGATATATGCACATATCTATTCTTCCATTTCTCCCATGTTCTTGAATTCTAGTGTCTTTTTTATAAAGATAACACCCCAGAAGTGAGTCAGGGGTCACACATACTAGACAGGTTTATCAGGAGGACAGGATTGGAAAGAAAGAGTCTTGAAGAGAAGGATTTACCTGGCAAAGCTCTCTATGAATGGATGGAATCATGTAAGACCATGCCTTTTCCACTTGGACCTCTGCATCCACCATGACTCTAACTCAGGGAGGTTGGCTGGAGCAGCTCCCACCAGGAGCCCACGTGTTCCTTCCAAGTGCATTGTCAGAGAGTTGCACTCTTTGGGCTGATGCACAAAGAAACACTGCTGTCTTCCCAGCCGGGAGCGTGCCTGACACAGCAACGGACGTCATGGATTTGCCATTGCTCTTACTGTGAAGCCTGTGCGTTTCTCTGTGGAAGTATTGTCCAGTCGGTTCACCGAACCATGTGGATAACTGCCTCCGATTTGTATTTCCATCCCCCAAATGCCAGAGAGTTAACCGACCTGTCTTTGCAGGGACTGACGGTGTCTCTGAAGAAGCACTTTGGCAAGTACTTGTCACTTGCAGTTTGACATTTCTGACTTACTATGCTCCATAAGCATGAATTTGGAAATTCCTTTAGGAAAGATTTACATTTCACAAAATTGTAGAATAGGTCTGATTATCATTTGTAATCTCAGATGCATATTTTCTTTCTTTCGAGAGACTTATTCAGCACAGGTCAGCAGCAGTTTCTATGGAGGGAATTGGCGTGCCAGGTTTATACACACAAAGTGGCTCTGACACACCTGTTTAGGGATTTACTAATTTCACAAGTGAGGCAATTTGAGCAAATCACATGTGAACCACTTTATTTTTTTAACATCCATTAGTAGCAAGAGCCCTGACTGCCTTTATCCCTACCCGCCATAGCACCAGGCCCAGCTGCTATTAGTAGATTCCACAAATGAGGAGCTTCGTTTTTAAAAGTTCTTATGGTCAGCTTTTTTAATAAATGAGAGTGTTTTAATTCAGTTTGATATTTACTAGAAACAGAAGTTTGATTCAGTTTTGCGTTGTCTTTTGTTTTGTTCAGATGTGATTATAAATGACTAATTTCCTCATTTCTAGCATTCCCATCACTTTCCTGATCTCTGGGCCTGCTTAGTTCACCGGGTTAGGACTTGAAACCAGTGGGTCCTTCAGCCCGTCTAACCTTGCCTGATGGCACCATCACAGGGGACAGCTGGACATCTGTATAGATTATGGCAAACCTTTACTGAAACACAGCTCCAGCGCTTGCCCTTATCAACATGGATTAGGGCACCATCTTCCTTCGTAAATAACAGCATATTTTCTAGGCTTTAGCTGCACAAAATTGGCTTTACAATCAAATTACAGGCGGCATTTTGAACTGGGCACCACAAAACATGGTTTCCGAAGTCAGTGAAAAAAAGATTAACTGTAGACCCTTGGCTCTTGCTTGCAATATAGTTTCATCAATACTCACCTTAAAAAAAAGGCAGGTAATTTTATGATTTGAAGCATATGAAACGTTCTTTATATAGAAACCTAAGAGAAAATATTTCCTTCTCTAACTGCTGAAATAGCCAATGAAAAAGAAGGAAGACTGACAGACAGCAGCCTGCTCTCCATGGGGAATATATTAAATGCTCCTGATAATGAGAGTGTTAGTTCCAGGGACAAAGAGTTAGTTCATTTAAATGATTATTACTTGTCTCTCTTGCCTTTTTTTTTTTTCTTCCACAGTTATTTTGTTGTATTTTCCTTTGAGCCACTGTTTCCGCCCTTACCAAGTATTTACAATTTCTTTCAAGTGAGATCAAATGGGATTGTACTTCCTGTTTCTTGGGGGTTGGCTCTACCATTGAAAATTATGGGTGCCAAGCAGAAAGAATTGGGTAACTAAAGGGAGAGTTCTCCGTTCAGAAGGAAAAGCTGCATTTTAGTTGAAAAGGAAAGACAATGCAGCTGTTTTGAGTAGCTTACATCTTTAGAAATGCTAATGAATGTGATTGAATTTCACTGCAAGTGGGGCTGAACAGTTCAAGTCAAAAAGAAAAAGCAGTTTTGAGGAAGTAGTCTCATTTAGAGACAAAGATCTTATTTACAGTAACTTTATCCTAAGATCTCCATTTGCTGTGCTCTTAATTTAAAAATATAAAAAGCAAAAAAAATGATCACCTAAGCTTTTGGCTCTTGTCAGTTTTCTCTAAATGTCTTTTTGGGGAAAAGTATTTGTCATCAAACAGTAAAAAGTTCAGGGAAATTAGTGTTAGGTTTTGTTAACCCATCCTCATTTAATTGAATAGAGTTTGTGAAATCAAGAAACCATACACGCAGGCAAAGACACCAGCCCCTGCCGAAGGACTGGTGACGCTGCTGACCTGAGCCTTGAGATCAGTGGAGCCATGTAATTACCTAGGATTACAGTTGTTATTCTTCATTATACGTGGGTGTTTAAGGATGACATTTAACTTACTCATCTAGGCAATAAGCTCTCTCTCTCTCTCTCCCTCTCTCCCTCTCTCTCTCTCTTTTTTTGGGGATGAGGGTATTCGGAGGGAAGTCTTAGATATCTATAAATGGTAAACTTAGTCTGCTTTGGGTTGTTAGGCTTTCTGCAGAGAAACTGCTTCTGGCTGGGTGATAATTAAGTGTACAAAATAAAAGATGGTGACGGTGAGAGAAAGTAGGGGGCTGGAAAGAAATCTTTGATCTTAATGTTACTGAGCAGATTGAAGCATCCACGTGGCGTTCCAACAATTAATGCTGGAAGGAGCAGGTCTTTATTTACCATATTCCAACCTTGGGAGGGCTTAGAGTACCTCAGCTTAGCACTCTCTTTTCCCAGGAGACCCAGCAATTTCCATGCTCCTGAAAAGGCTGTAAGCCAGGAACCCCCAAAGTTTCCCATGGTTTTATCTTAAGCCAGCTGTGCAAATAGTTCTCCAGTCTCTCTGGAAGGTATCGAAGTCACCATCCTCACACAGCAGTTATCTCCTTCAGGGTCTGGGGCGCGTGTTCACCAGCCTCCATGTAATGGTCTAGAAAAGCACAAGTCCCAAGAGTCCAGGTAAAATCCAGGTCTGCAAGGCGGCATCTTGCAAGGAAGTCCTTTGCAGTGGGGTCAACTAGGGCAGGCACGATCACAGCAGTAGCAGCTCCTTTCTTCTTAGCCCTGGCTGCATGGCCTCCTTCCTCACTATAAACTACATAGCTGCTTGCTCATTCCTCCCTTCTCACTCCTCTCTTTCAAATCACAAGGCAAAAATCCCTTCTTACAGACAGAGTGTCTCTTCCCTCCCTACTACTCCCTACATGGTCAAGAGCCCTTCTCCTTCCCAAACCACATGGCCAGGAGAAAGAACAGCTGCCACACTTGAGGTTAAATCTCGTCCTGGAGCTTCCTCCGTAACCACACTTCCAACTCCTCCCACAGTCTGCTACATTTGCCGGTTCTCCAGTATCTTCTGTCTTTCTCCAGTTGCCATTGTTAGTTGGGGCAGGCATGGCCCCGTGACACACAGCGAACTGCCTTCCTGCTTCTCCCGCAGGTGCAGCAGGCCCCGGCTACCTTGCTGAAGGGTTAAAGTCATGCCCATCTCCCTTGCCCTGAGCCTGGCAGTCATGCTCAGCTATTTAGCATAACTATGAAGCTAGCCAAGTTGCCAAAGATGTGCAAAATCTCCCAATCGCTGTGCTTAGCTTTTCCATCCTGCAAGCCAGAGCTGTGGAGGTTTTTTTCCTGCATTTTTTGTGGAGAACCTCTAGCTCAACACACCATTATCATTAACATATTCCAGGCCCATCTCCCCTACTTCCTGTCCCATGTTTCTCATTTCTCTTTGTCATTCTTTGCTTGTTCTTTTTCTCCACCTTTTCCATTACTGAAATCAGTTCAGAGTGAGTAAAATAAATGTAGAAATAAAGAAGGAGATATTGCTTGCATTCACTGCCCCCATGATGGTAGGGATTTTTGTGTATTTAGATGTTTCATCACAATGGAACCCTGACACTTAGAACAGTGCCTGGTCCTCAGTAAGCATTTGTGAAGAAATACAAAATAAATTTTGCTGGTAACTTTTATTCTGACATTGAGATCTAGCTGAGGTGCTGTAGCTACAAAAAAACCTTGCTTTGAGGATAACATGGCCTCCTTGAGCCTGCCCATGACTAGAACTCAGTGAATATTGAAGGAAAGAAGCAAGAAAAAAACAGAAGTTACATTTACCTTCAAGAAGATTAACACCAGTCTACTTGTTTTGATGACAACTTCAGAAAAATAACTGATATTAAGGAGGAACATGTTATTACCTCTGGAACATTAAATATATAAAATACTCTCCACAATTTGCACAAAGGCATTTATTAAAAATAAGTACATATTTGCTTTATCTTATTTGAACAGTTGGGCTGCAATGGTCTCTTTGAATATACTAGTATTTTGGTTTTTAGTAGCACCGGGGGTCAAGGTATAGTTGTATTAAAAGATGAGATTTTTAATTGAATTTATTGAAGTAACATTGGTTAATAAAATTATATAGGTTTCAGGTGTACAATTCTATAATACATCATCTGTATATTGTATTGTGTGTTTACCTCCCCAAGTAAAGTGTCCTTCCGTCACCATTTATGCCCCCTTTTCCCTCTTCCACTTCCCTTCTTTCCCTCTGGTAATCACTGTAATGTCTGAGGAATGCAAATCTTCAGAGAAATGCAAATTAAAACAACAATGAGATATCATCTCACAACTGTCAGAATGACTATCATTAATAAATCAACAAATAATAAGTGTTGGTGAAGGTGTGGAAAAAAGGGAACCCTAGTACACTGTTGGTGGGAATGCAGATTGGTACAACCACTATAGAAAGCAGTATGGAGTTACTCCAAAAAATTGAAAATGAAATTCCTTTATGACTCAGCAGTTCCACTTCTGGGAATATAGTCAAAGAAACCTGAAACTAATTCAAAAGAATATAAACACATTGTGTTCATAGCAACATTATTTACAATAGCCAAGACTTGGAAGCAGTTCACGCCCATTAGTAGATGAGCGGATAATAAAGCTGTGGTATATATACACAATGGGATAGTAATAGGCTATAAAAAAGAAGAAAATCTTACCTTTTGTGACAGCATGGATGGACCTGGAGAACATTATGCTAAGTGAAATAAGACAGTCAGAGAAAGACAAGTACCACATGATTTCACTCACATGTAGAATCTAATGAATGAAGTAAACTAAAAACCAAAATAGAGACAGACCCATTGATACAGGAAAGAGATGGACAGCTGCCAGAGGCAAAAGGTGCTGAGGGGCTGGGTGAAAAAGGTAATGAGGTTAGGCCAAAAAAAAAAAAACCCAAAAAACAAAACACCTCATACACACAAAACACTGAAATATTGAATAAATCCTTAGAAGAATTTCTTAGGATATGTAGAGATATTCAAATGGAAACATTTTTTCTGCTTTACTCTAAAACTTAATCTGAGGAAATTTAAACTTAAATCCATATGCGGTGAGGTTTGGGATTGCAGACTCTCTGCCCGTGAGAAGTTGTTTCCATTGGGCTGATTATTCATTTCCTTGTTCATTTGTTCACTCCCTGAACAAACACATGAGAGTCTATTCAGTATTAAACACATTGTGATAGACTGAAGGAGAGAAGAAATGCATCCAGAATGATTTTCACAGTCTTTAAAAATATAGTGTTTCATAATGCATCTTAAAATCCTTGCAGTCTATAGGTTCCGTGCTCTGATAAGCCTTAATTATTTTCATTACAGACTCTGATGTTTGAAGGGATTCAGAACAAGCCTCCCCAAAATGTGCTACTTTGGTATGTGGATTATTCTGAGCTGAAGACAATTGAGATCCTGTGGTCTCGAGAGAAACTTTTATCTCTTCCTCAAGGAGATTAAATTGGGGCCTTGCCCATAATAAGAGCTATCACCAGAAACAACTTTCTATACCTATCAATAGAGTAGGACAAACTTCCCATTACTAGACATCTGCCTTTCTTAACATTCTATAGATGACTTGCCTCCCATCTGAGGAAAATTTCTTCCTCCACCACTTTGTGGGGTTGGGAACATGTGCTCTGCAAAGGCATGTGTTGCCTTGCTGAGGGAGGTTGTACCTGAAGAGTAGATTTAACATGCCATATTCCCTTGGCAAAATGTAGACATGGGGAAACTGAAGAGGCCAAAAATCAGTGGAAAAGATAGGGCACCTGGGAAATAAATAGATCCAGGCACTGGTTGCCTATGCCTGTGTGTGAATGTGGCTGGAAAGATCCACCAGCCTAAGGGGGATGATCAACAGGAGGCGGGTGGGCAATTCAGCAATTGTGCCAATGGGGCAGAGCAAGCAGGGAGGAGTCTCAGAATGATCTTCCTTACCAGAGGGCGACAGGGTGTTTATGAAGGGGAATGTCTTGGTTAGGGTCCAAAGTCGTGTTTCTCTCTTCAAGCACAGACTTAATAGGATATTTGTGGAGAATTCAGAGTGGGGTTTCTTCCAGCGCAGGAAAAGAAAATATAAAGTAAACAAAAACTCCTAATACATTTCAAGAATCTCATTGGTCTGTTATATAATTTTTGGTTTTCATGACTGCTGATAGTAATTTATTCATATCTACTTTTTGATTGGATTGACTAAGCGGAGAAGTGAAAAAAAGATTGAAGAGGGCAGGAATGTTATATGTATTAAAAGAGTTTTTGAAGAAAGGGACCCTTGGCTTGAGAAATAGATGTTATTTAGCAAGAAGACAAAGCATGTTGAATTTAGGCATGAAAAATAGACAAGTCTCCTTTGCCTTTAGTGGGGATAGTGGCCATTATAAGACATGAAGGTAAAAAAATCAGCAGTTAGAAATTTTGGGTTAGGAATTCCTGAAGGGATTATGGTCTCCCATCTCTAGCCATCTATAAGAATACAACGTTGCCTCGGTTGTTTTTATCCAGCACATAGAAACACCTACCTAACGTTATGTAGGCATTCCGTACAACCCTGTGATTTCTGTGAATTAAATTTGTTGGGGAAAAAAGTCAGAAACCAGAGATCACCGAGTTTGAGCAAGAACATGGGTGAAAGGCATGGTCAAGGGCTGGGACAGCAAAACCCAACAGCAGGGTCTGAGGGTCTGCCTGCTGTACCTACTGTGGTGATACTGACCACCCACACACACACTCACCTGTGTGAGGCTCTCGTGCTGGCAACACCTCATTGGGCAGAAAGCAGAGTGTATTTACATATAATGACCTCATCTACACTTGATGTTTATGTCCTGGACAGTCAAGGGAAATGCTTCAGCATTTGTTTCTGTCATGGGGCAAGGGCAGGTTCTGCTTAACCTCTGTAAACCAAACCTCAGAGGTCACCCTGGCTTTGTTGTATGCCTTTGGAAAGCAGCCATGATATTTAGAGCTGCTGCCCGCCTTTTCTAATAAAATATAAAAGTTACAAAACTTTGCCATACCTCTCCATGTGTTAAAGAGTTGCAAAAAGCCATTCTGAGTTCCCTTTCTTTAAAGAGTCCTTTTTATTACTCACGTTGAAGCTGTCAATTCAAAAAAGGCTTGTTAGAAACGGATCAATTTATGGCAAGATTGTTGATTGACAGGAAAAAGTTTGTTATGTATGGATTTGACATCACAACCATGCATAGCCAATTTTCCCACTAACAGCTTCTTTATGGAAGAATTCTTCCAGCCACATTGCATAAACAGCTGTTGGAAACACCTTTGCATCGATCATTTGTAATAGTTTATTAAAGTGGTACCTGGCAACATGTCTATATTGTTAAAGCCTTGCTCATTACCAAACCCCATTCTTCAGGAGTTTATTAGTCAAGCTTTTCAAATCGTATCAAACTCAAACCTCACGTGTGAGCACTCACTCTAGGCATTGTTTCCTTTGTTAGTGAAGGTTCCCAAGTGGGGTCTCCTTTCTCACAGAGTGGCATTTCTTTAGAGAACCATGATTGACCCTGCATCAGATGTTTGAGAAAAGTTTCTCTTTTTAAATAATCATTTTTTTTCCTGCAAATAAGATTCTAAATGCTTCTACCCTTATTTTTTAGAAATAAATATAAGAAGAGATGTTCTAACTATCATAAGGATGTCCTTATGATTTTTTAGTTTATACTTTTATGTACTTATACCTTATTTGGACACTTACCTCGATCATTTAGGCACTTGCCATTTTTCTTCCTCTGTTCTTCCCCATTTCCCTTTCCTCACATAACAAAGCCGTCCTCGGCTTGCTTTCCACTTTGTCTTTGAGTTGAATGGCAACTCTCCTTTCTTAAAAACTGTGCTTACAGCAGGTAAGAAGACAGGCTTACTATTGAGACTCAGACTGAAATGCCAGCTCTTTTACATGCTATGTGATTCTAGGTAAGTTATTTTGCATATATAATCCCATTTCTGTTTCTTCATCTAAAAAATAGGGACGATAACAGTACCCATTTCACAGGATTGTTTTAAGATCTAAATGAACCAATGTATGTGCAAGACTTATCATAGTGATTAAGGCATAGAGAGAGCTTAATAGATGGTTCCTGCTGCCTTCCTCACATAGAGCAGGGTAGAATCAGTAGATGACACTAATTCTCCTGCATCCTTGGGTTCCCTTCCAGCCTTCTTCTGGGGTCAGAGCACAGTGTCTTACAAATATCGATATCCCTTAAGTCCTCCATAGGATACCAGCAGCTCTTTTTTGGCAGCTTCAGTGACGATGCTGCTTCCTGTCCCAAACCTGATATACACTGGAGCTTCCTCACAGGGGGTAGAGGAAGAAGGTGCATAATGAACTGTGATTCTCCATTAGCCTCGATAAGCCCCAGAGCATATGAAGAACTAAAGGAGCCAGCTGTCTCCCCAGTAAGCCCTGGTTCTGCCAAGACCCACTGATAGCTGACGAGGAAGCAAAGAGGAAACGCTGGTGTTGGGAAGAGTGAGGCAGGCATTTCCACCCACCCCCATCCCCCAAAATTAGAAAGTTACTGGCTCAAGCCAATCGTGAGGACTGAATGAGCTAATGAATGCTTTGAAATCCACTGAGAAAGACTCTATTAAATTCCATTGTATTAGTTTGTCATTTGTGGTCTCTTGAGCAGTGGGCCCTTGAACAGGAGGGGAGCAAACTTTCTTGGCGATGATTTAGAATCCCTGAACTGACTTCCAGATCATACACACACACTGCAGGCGAAGCACTGGCTTCCTTCGACATGATCAGACTTCCACAGCTGGATTCCTTACAAGAAAAAAGCTGATGCCACAAATGTTGCTAGTGAAAAGAATCATGTAGAGTTTATTTATTTTCTTCCCTTTTTTCAAAAGTTTATTAAGAATGAAAGTCCTCTGCAGCTTATATTCACGTGTTATTTTCCCAGATATTCATAGGCAAAGAAAGTAATTCTTTTTTCCAGCCAAAATGCAGTATTTTTCCTTCTGTCCTCACAAAAGTCTTGCTGTGGATGTCAGTTATAGAGGGTGTATCACCCTCCTTTCTTCAGAAAAATGTTCCTTTTGCTGCTTGTGAAAATGAAAATTCTCCTTCCACTACACATGCAAATTTTTGTGTGAGTATGGTTTTGTTTCTGAAAAATATCACAAAGTAGAAATTGAAAATGTCGTGATATATTTTCAAAATTATCCAAAATGCTCATGTAAAGCAGCAGGCAATTTTTGGAGCTGCCATGAAACCATAGGCAGTACGTGATGTCCCAAATTACAACTTTGGACACTGTTGCTTAAGGACATGCACCTGAGAATCTTTTTATTCCCTATTTTATTTTCATGAGAATCAGACATCAAACAAATAGAACTAATCAAACTGGACAGTTCTCATCTATGGCTTCAGTGTGGGCAGTAATAACAGCTGAGGGATCTTTTTAAAAAGTACTGGTAATTCATGAGTTCTGCTCTTTTGATATTATTTGGTGATCTGCTCTCTGATGTCATTCCCCACAGTGACAAAAGCCTGGAAAATCAATCGGCTTTGACATTATTCCAAAAAGTGCTCAGGAAATAGTAAATTTTCTGAGATGAGGTAGGTGGAGAAGAGCACATTTTTCAAAGACAAAATGGGTATGCCTATGATTATGGAAACACCACCATCCTTTGAATCCTGTTTGGAGACATGGGGAAGAAAATCATGGCTGAATAGGATGTTTATCAATTTCATCCCCCTTAGCTTGGTGGATGGTCCAGCGTTTAAAAAATTGCTGATGGAATCCCCTAGTAAGAGGTCATCTCTAAATCTTCTGCTGAATGAAATCATTGCATGTGTAATTTTGGGGCACACTCCATTTTCATGGGTATTTGAGGATATCCCAAAAAACAGCACTGGGAGTTATTTGGACCAAGAATGATTGACAGTGTCTGTAAGTACTTATTATGTCAAGGCTTCAGCCCGTCGATTGATGGGAAATGATGTATAATAAATTAGAATGATCACACATCATTTCCCATCGATTGAAATGCCAAACCCTTGACGGAGTAATGAGTTATAGCCAATACCACTCACTGTCTTAGGGGGAGATTGATTGCATAGTCTTTCATTGATGTGATCAAACAACTAAGAAATCCTAAGTACACATCTAGAGCCCAAATTTTACCAATGTGCCAGAGCAGAACATGAGTTTAGTGAAGGCTGGGCGAGCATTGCGCCATGCCACCTGAGTACAGGAGCGAGGGTGCTCTTCATCATGGGAGGCAGTGAAAGCCTCTCTGAAGGAATACGGACACATCCTAATGGCGGAAAAACCCAGTGAAGCACCGTTAGCTGCCCTGGCTACAACACGACACAGTAGGAAGGCTCCTAGGTCTCTTCACAAAAGCAGAAGGAGGAAGTTGACAGTAAGCTCAGTGGAATGAATGTTTATTATGCTTGTGTACCAGTGGGCGGAGATTGTTTCCTTTTTCTCTTGTGTAACTTATTCTCAGTGTAGTACGCTTTTTAAATCATTCCAGTGGATGAGACCAATTCATGTTCCTCTCTGGTAAGAAAAGCAGCTCCTTCTTATCTCGTAATTAAATACCAAAAATCACCAGCTGTAAAAAAATTTCATTTATTTAGCTAGTCAACTTGTCTGTTTTCCCCAGTGGAGGCGGGAGAGCTGGCATGGTGCATAAAATTCACATTCTTTGCTCCTCAGTCAACATTCAATGACTATTTCTAAGGCTTTTTTGGGATAGTTATGTCTTCATAGGTATTTTAAAGCTAAAATAAATAAAGGCTTTTAAAAATTTCATTAATTCAGTGACTATTGTTTTGAGTAGCGACTATTGTGCAAGATATTGTGATAACGTTAAAAATATATCGTTGGGAGAAAATTCAGTGTGGAAGTTCTATCTTAGTTAAGAAACAATGAAAAAACTTTTAGGCTTAGGAAATATAAACTGTTACCAAGCTTTCTAGGCAACCTCGAGCATTTGATTTCTTCATAGTGTAAAGACCACTAGACAGGAAGCCTTATGAAGATAAGGAATGTTGCCTGTCTTATCAACTGCTGTATACTGAAAGCCTAGGAAAGCCCTGACATATATCAGGCATTGAGTGAATATTTTTAATGAACGAATGAATGAGGTATTTGGAATTATAGATCATTTTCAGATGCAGGTTATTTAATCAGTGTTTTTAGAAATCTTCACTTTAACAGCATTTTTTCACATGGTAGGATTATAGTGACCATTAGAATTATCTCCAACATAGTTGCATCAAACTTAGCTCTTGAAAAGGACAGGAGAAAATAGGCAAATAGAACTAACATGTAATGATCCCTTCTATAACTAGACACCCTCTAGGCTGTTTTACACGTATTGTCTTACAACCCTGTGAGGTAGCTATTGTTCTCATTGTAGAGAAGCAAGACTTGAGATTTCCTGAGAGGTCAAGTAATCTTCCTAAAGTTACAAAGATATTGAGTAGAACTACTGAGAGTCCTACCAAACTCAAGTCTACTTACTGCTAACCTATTCTTGGGGAGCCAGGCTTTCCTATGACTCTCAGGTAAGTGCCCAGAGCACCAGAGGATTCCAGTGAGATAGTCAAGGTATCACTCCTCCAGATAAAGTCAGAGGATAGAGATAATGCAGGACCGGTAGCCTCTTGTCCATGCAACGGAGACTCAGAAGCTACAACTATTTTGCAAATGAGTCACTGGATGAAAAAATAGATTGGAGTAATGACTACCTTATGAGACATCTCAGCTGTCAGGAAGCTAAAAGGTCACAAGTACAATGCTTGACTCTCAATACCATTTACTCATGTAGTCAGAAAAGAATGATTGAGTATTTACTTGATTCACAATTTACTCTATAGCTACTACAGATGAATAATATATTCCCTGCCTTCAGCAAGCTGTCTGTAAACAAGTATAATATTTATAAGGTGGTAATGTAAGTGCTAGTGGAGGTAAGTGCAAAGGGCTGTGGGAGAGCAGGACGTGGAGCAAGTGCATTTGTGTTTGGGGTGGGAGCAGAGTGGAGGAAGTAGGGAGGCCATGTGAATTAGCTGGTGTTTGAACACACTCGGGGAGGAAAGAAGGCATTCCCCTGAGAGTCACAGAGGGAAGGGTTCCAGTCAGTGGTAGCAGAATGTACAAAGGCACCATGACATATTCAACAAACTACATGTCATGTTTAGGAAATTGCAAAATATACACTAAAATTTATTTGAGTATTTACAGCAGCTTTTCTGGAAAAATAGAATTAGCTTGTGTCTATAGGGCTAAAATAAACAGACTCTAAAATGACACAATAATATTGGTACTCATAAGAGTTACTGCATGTCCTGACACAACTGATTCAGTCACAGCTACTAACTGGCATAGATAGAAACAGCTGAGATAAAGTTATCTGGACTGTAGTCATTAATTTCTTAGTGATTAAAAAAAATGATTCATTTAGTAATATTTACATCAGGTTGTAAAGAGCACTGGGTTTCAGAATGGAGTTGATGGCATGAAAGAGAAAAAGGCCAGCTTCGTTGGCTTCCTCCTCTTAGCCAAGCAAGTGAAACACTGTATCAAAACACCATTTCATCATATAAGCGCAATCAGGAAAACACCCAGATAAAGATGAGCTGCACCAAAGCAGACCAAGACCATTGCCACCCTGCCAGGATTCTCAACAGAGCATCTGAGGGCAACAGTTCACCATTATGAATTCACTGGCTGGCACATTCCTGATTCTGTTCTCAGGAAATCTAATCCTGGTAGAATTTGCAATATAATTTATATTTAATTGATTATACAAGCAATCCCCAATTTTGAGCAGAGTTGAACTCTAAATGTTTATTTAAACTTACTCATTTGTATTTAAAACACATTTTTCTTATACGAAGAATGCATGTGTATCAGTTGGATTCTGAGGCTGTCTATAAAGGCCTTTTGTGCACATATTTGGGAACCAGAAGTACTAACAGTGATGGCAATTTTTTTTTTACAGTTATACCTATTACACCTTGCATTGTTTCTATGAGAATATATACCTGAGTCTCACTTCTGAATACTGGGAGCCATCTCAGCAGTGATGTCTCTCCTGGCAAGGGTTTCTTTTTATTTCTCTTTATTTCTCTTCTCAAGAAGAGACTTCCCTTCGACATCTGCACAAAATTAGAAACTCATGAGGTCATCCTCCTACTACACATTTTATATTAATGAAAAAAAAAGGACTATATCTTTCCTGGGTAGTACATGCTGGTTCCTCTACAATTTATATAAATGGGCTGTTTGTAATGCAGGGAAAGATTGTGCAGTTATGATGTTAATATACAAGGTCACAGTGTTGTGTGTTCTACCGTATCTACCCCTAGAATAGTTTGCTTAGTGTATCGATTCAATGTATTTATAAGGGCAGGAATTATAATATAAGGGCATTAGTACAGTGATTTACAATATACAAGGTACTTTCATAACATTGTTCCATGTAATGCCAATAATAACCCTATGAATTAGATGTTGTTACCCCATAAGGGTAACTGAAACTCAGTGATGTGAAGTAATATGCCCAGAGGCTCACCCCTACGAAATAGCGAAGGTGTGATTTTTAAGGCAGATCCTTTGATGTTCAAGTTCAGGGCTCTGTCTATATCAGACTGGTGTAGCAAAACTTTATATTGTCAGAAGACTAAAGGTTGAGCACTTAAATCAAGTTAAAGCATTGGTACCTGTCTTTCTTTTAGAAAATGGAGAATCCTCCTCAGCATTAACTTGGGGTATCTGTAAGTCCACAATTACGGAAACAATTGGATTTTCTGACAGGAAGCATTAAGGCTGATTTGACAAGAATAACCAGGCCCGTTAAGAGTTGATTGACTGTTAGTCCAAAGCTTTTAGAGCTTGCTAAAATTGCATCAACTATAAGAGAAAGAAATGGAAGTACCTAGGCAAAGTTTCAAAGGAAAGCCTGTGACATAAAGAACAAATGACAGGATGGTCAAATATGTGTACATCTATCCAACAATTCACTGATTCCTATAATAATACAATTTCATTGGGCTCTTCCACAACTTTCTGTGGTCTTCTCACTGAGGAACCCTTGAGATCTAAATTGATCAATGAGAAAAATCATTTGGTGTTAACTGAAGGACTTCCAGAACACTTATTTAGCTAAGACTCTTGTTGAGATATGTGTTTGCAACTCTATACTGGACCTTCCAATCTGAGGCAAATTTACCCTTCTGTCACCATATCAACAGGGTGTGGTGACACCAGAAACCAAGTTAAAACAGACCTTTGAAGTTGACAGCAGTTCAGCTGAAATTTGCAAGGTAAGTGGTAGAAACTTCCATCATGAATCTAGATTTTTTGAGGATCCATGGTGACAAGGATTATTTCAGAATTCTTGCAATTTTAAAGAAAAAAGATAGGGCAGATTTTTCTTTCCATCGCTTTTCCAAAGAACACATCAAACTACATTGTGGGTTAGTAGAACTCACAGATATTTTCACTGCTCTCCTGTCAAAGAAAGGAAAACAAACAAATTAACAAATATAATCTTGTATATATGGCTGTATTTAATCTAATAAAACTCTGGCTTTAAAGTGATTTTTAAAGAAGAACTATGGAATTTCCCTAACCTTTGCATTTAATTAATGATCATTTATATTAGGATATTCTCTACTTCTTTTAGAAATGAAATTCTTACAAGAATATTAACATATAATACTCATATTACTACAACAATATGAGGCCATTGACAAGCTTAATGTTAAAAAAAATAACCAAGAAATAATCAAGCTCGTGTTTAGGGAAAATAACCTCTAAGTAAATGGTCAATCATTTAAATAGTCTGACCTATAGGTAAGCGCACACCGATTTCCAAGTTATACCATATTCATGATACTGAGACATTTGGTGGTACGAAAACAGAAATTTTAACTGCCTGTATGCAAGAAAAGAAAATGTGACTTGTACTTAAGGTATAGGGGACTAATTTTACATGAATAAGCTGCTATTAAATTAAGCAATTTTGATAGTTGAAATCAGTGGTGATATTTTAAATCTTTCCAGATATTTTCCACCTTTGAGAAGATGAAATTCACCTACCATCACCTGAGCACATCCATAATCCAACTGTAAGTGTTCAAACTTCAATAACCTGAAAAGCAAATGTTCAAAGTTCTGATCCATTAATTATTTGAAATTTCTCTTCCATGACCTGATGCAACTGGAGCATAGAGCAGGGTACCTTAAAGCTGCACTATTGACATTTGGGGCCAGATAATTCTTTGTTGTGTGGGACTGTACTCTGCATACGGCAGCATCCTGGCTTCCGCCTACCAGATACCAGCCACTTTTCTTAAATTGTGACAACCAAAAATGTCTCCCAGTATTGCCAAATGGCCCCTGGGTGGGTGGGGGAAAATCAAGCCTCTTTGAGAACTACTCAGGAAAATAAATGCATAGACTTCTGGGTTTCACTCCTTTTTAGCTTATGGAGTTATTAAATTTTAAGGCGAGTGGGCTTAATGACGTGTGCTAGATTACACAATTGAATAGAACCAGAGGTGAAACCCAAATCCAGATCCTTTTATTTCTAAAGTGTTTTTCCCATTATAGCACATTATCTTTGAATATTACTTATGGAAGGATTATTCTACTGACCCATGGACAGTAAATTCATTATCCAAGAACATTCTGGGAGCATTGAGATCATGGTCATCTGACTTGCATCAGAAAAAACACATTATTTATATGAATGAAATAGAAATATTCATAAAACTCCATGTGTTGTTATGGTTCAATCTTGCAGATAATTTGGGTAATGACAACCAAATTACATCAAACTACTCACAGGACTGAAGCAACTTCAATGGGATCAGTCTGTATAAGTCTCTTGCCTTCTACTACCTTATTTGAAACAGAAATTTGTTAGAAGTGTCCTGACACTTCATTATTTTATAACTTAAGATAGAAAAAACTATGTCTGGCAGGAATAATAAACTGAATTAACAACCCAGGAACACTCATCATGCCAGGGAACATGTGCTTAAGATGTGACATCAGCTGTCACCTTGGATTGGTCCCGTTGGCCATCTCTGGTCCATTGAGGCAGTAATGGAAGCCATGCTCCTCCTCTAACGAGAGGTTGCCAAGAAAGCACACTGCTGCGCAACCAGCTGTTTGAGGACCTGAAGAGGGTGAAAAGAGGGTGAAAACAGATGGGATATATTTTGCATTTTCTACTTAGATATGAATATGTGCATATGATATATTAGGGCATCTCTCCCACACATGTCTCTCTTTCCTTGGCACATTATGTTAATCACTCATCACTTTCATATATCAACTTTATCCAAAAGTTATGTATGCCCTTTGTTTTTTAGAGTGAGCCCCCTTTTTATCCATTTTTTTTTTTTACTGAGCCATTTAGTTAAAGACGTTAATTTTTCATAACACATTTTATAACTTATGTTACATGGAGGATGCTTTGTGTGAAGGGTTCATTTGTTTCAAACAAAGCTTACAGTTTATGGCTTGCTAACAATCTTACTACACTTCATAATAGAGAAGATTCTAGATAGTTAAAGGTAGTTTAAGTTGTCCTGGTGCCAGGCTGAGCGTAAAAATTTTAAAAATAATTCTTAAATTTGAGGTATAAGGGATATATATTCATTTTTGTTGGGGTGGAAAAAATAGGAAGTAGAAAAATTTAAGAAAAAAGTCATAATTGTACATAATCTTATCACCTGGAGATTATATGTTAATGTTCTCTCTCTCATACACACACACCATCTATCTATATGCATATATATGTATATGTATATATACATATGTAGGTATTTGGGATTATATGGTAAGTATGTTTTTATACATTGATAATGATTGGTTTTTCAAGTCCCTGATTTTTCAAAAATGTATTCTAATTGTATAGAGATAGATGAACTTATTTAATTATTCTTCATTTTCTTGTTTTTGAACTTATGTTTCCAATTTTATTGTTATTTTAGCATAAAAATAAAATACTACATAATACAATAATAACTTTATAATACCATTGATTTTATATCTCTATTTTTTCTGCTTTATTCTTTCCTAGAGGTCCGATGCTGGGTTAAAGGCCATAAACATTTATAAGCTCCTGATGAATATTGCCAGCTTGCCCTCCAAAAAGATTTTTCAATTGAAATCCAGAAATATAGGATATTTTTAATTTAAATAAGAAATGTAATTGTTGAATGGGAGTTAACAGTTAGGAATGCAAGCGTTTATTTATTTGGGAACCCTCCACCCCTTTTGGCACTACGGAAGCTTTTGTTTGTCTGTTTTTTACATTACCTGTTTTTAATGAGTAGGCATGAATCAAAATGAAAAGAGTCTTCCATGGACAACCCAAATAGATTTCAATTAAAAAAATAACAGAATCATTAAAAATATATAAATATTAAATGTGAGAAGATGTTAGATATCACTGAGCTCAACTTTCTCCTTTATTCAAAATTTGGTCATTTAGTAAGCAATTATTATATGTCACCCTGTAATCTAGTTGGGAAGACAAGAAAATTGCATAATTAACTGTAGTATAATTCCATATATACTAAAGAAAGTAATAGTCAAAATGCAATGAAAACCTAATGGGTGTAGAGGAATGTTCACCTTTTCTCTGGAAGATGGAGCCAGAAAAAAACTTTCAAAAGACATCATTCCTTAAAAAGTTAATTGTTTTTTTCAGAAGAGGGAAAAAGATTTTCTGGGACTGAACATCATTAAAGAGATGCAAGAACATGAAATTATACAACTTGCTCAGACAATACTAGCAGTAAGGCATGACTGGAACATAGAAGACTGCAGATGTGGTGTTAATATCCATTTTTCAATGTCGTGTTAAAAAGGTTTGACTTATTCTGAAGTCAAAGACTAGCCATTGAAGAGTTTTTGAGCAGAGACATCATTCTTTCTGTATTTGTGTTCTAGTTAGGGGACACTGGAGACAAGATAGTGATTATTAGTGTTGTCCAAATGAGATGATAAGAGCTGGAACCCTATAAAGTTGTAGAAAGACTGTATACATATGAGGTGACAGAGTGAAATGTATATCCAGTCCTACCAATCAATCAACAAATATTGATTGAGCACAAACTAGGTGTCAGTACTCTCAGTGCTGGATGTTCAGAGAATAGCAAATAACAAATAACAAATTCTTTCCATGGAGCTTCCATTTCTTTAAGAGAATTGAGCAATGAACAAGTAGTTAAGTGTTAAAAAAAACCAACCTTGATGTGTCCTGGCCAGTGTGGCTCAGTCGGTTGCAGCGTCATCCCATAGACCAAAAAGCCACAGGTTCAGTGCCTGATCAGGGCACATGCCCAGGTTGCAGGTTCAAACCCCAGTTGGGGAATGTATGAGAAGGCAACTGATAGATGTTTTTCTCTCACATTGATGTTTCTCTCTCTCTCCCTCTTCCTCTCTCTAAAAGCAATGAAAAAATGTGTCCTTGGGTGAAGGTTAAAGGAAAAAACCAACAAAAAGCCCTGATGATGATGAGCACCATGGTCATGGTACCATGAGAATAAGGGGAGGGGGTCTTCTTAGATAGAATGACGTACAGGGTGCCACACAAAGGATGAGGGACTTGAAGGATGAGGGAAACCAGCCATGTGAAGAGGCAGAGTTCCCTTGCTTACGGAGGGGATGGAAAGTGAGAAGGCCTACCACGAAGAACTTTAAGAGGCAGAAGAGCTAACCGCCTGGAAGAACTGTGCAGTGGAGTGGCTAGTCACATAGCCCTCAGAGTCAGAGGCCCTTGACTACACATCCTAGCACTGCTCCTTATCCTTCAGAGCCTCAGCTTGCCCTATAAAATGAGAATAACAATGCACGCATATGTAAAATTTAGCACAATGACTTCAGATAGTAAAAACTCAGGGGAAGGTAGTTGCCACCGCCACCACAACTACCACCATCATCATCATCTTCAGAAAGAGAGAGAAGTTTGGGTCTTCAAGTTTTTGGTTTAGGTGACTGAGAAGTGAGCTAAGCACCTGAAGTAGGAGTATCTTGTGATGTTTAGATAGTGAACCTGCCTTGAGGAAGCTGTTGGAAATCCATCGGACATTTGGATCTAGAGGTCAGGAGAAAGGTGAGCATGTAAGGTGTGTAAGTCACTGGCTTTGCCCAATAAAGCTACAGGAAAACCAAGGAGAGAGAATGGAAACTTAGCATTGCATGAGGGTATTCATATCTTTTATTAGAAAGAATTGTTTAAAAATGTTTTTTTCTCTTAATAATTTAAAAGTTACCTACGACTTACATCCACTAGGCCTGGTCAAACTTTCTGAAAATACGCAGAATAAGAATAATCACTTCTAACTCATAGCTTTTCAGATATTTGGAAAAAGCATGTTTGAATCCCCATTCTTCATCTTGGAAAGACGATGACAAATATTTCAATCTTTCTTCAGGTATTGAGGTTTTTATAGCCTCTCATCATTCTAATTGCTTTTCGTATGTACTTCAGTTTGTTTTTGCCTAGCAGTAACAAGATATTCAAAATGTGATTTGCCCATCTAATTAGTTTCAACCTATTATTTTTATCTGTTAAGTCCTTTATTGTCTTGATTGTCATATAGCATATTAGTAAATTCTTCCAACTTTGGGTTGTATACCAGTTTGATGAGTATGCTTTATAAATCTTTAGCCAAGTAGGGGGCTATTCTTGCTGTGACTAGTAGGTAGACATGAATCCCTTGGTTTCATCTGAGAAGGGCATGTTGTTGCGCTTGAAAGGTAGGCTTTAAAATGCTGAGAGGAAGTGACCATAAAGAAGCCAAAAAGAACCAAAAAAAAAAGGAGATGAAATAAAAACTATTTGATATGGAGGCAGGGAGTGATAAAATCTTTGGATACGTTTGGTGGGATTTATCTGGGACTACCTCCATGATTCCTTCTTCATGATAATGATGGTAGTGCTGGTGGTGGTGGCAGTAATAATAAAGATAATACTAGTAGGTCAGTGGGCACTTATTTTGTGTCAGAAACTAGGATAAGTGCTGAAATTCAGTTAATTCTTACAGGAACCTTATGAGGAAGCATTATTATTACTTTTACCTGCTTTTTTCAAATGATAAAATTGAGTTTCAGAGTAATTAAGGAATGTGCCCAGAGTCACATGATTAGAAAACGAATGAATCTGGGATTTGAATCCAAGCAGTACAATTCCAAAGACACTGTATTATACCACTTCATTTTATGACTAATAGTTATTACTTCTTAGTTTATGTCATTTTCAAGACCAGTAACCTTGATTTTAAGGGATGTTTTCTACAAAGAAATGAAGATATTATTACTGGATTCGTAAAAATGATTAGAAAAGACAGCCAAGTTAGGATGATGGTTCTGAGTAGCATGAGAGACTCGCTCACTAGCTAAGTCATTCTTTCAACATATCACTCTCACAATGGACATGAGTAAAAATTAAACAACAAAACAAAACAAAACAATGACGTGAACCTTCAGAATGTCTTGAAGGGTCAACAATTAAATATGTAAATACCAAAAAATTAGTGTCTCCATTGTTGGAAAGGAAAGGGAATAAATTTAAGTTACAAAGACTCTTGCCTTATAAAGTTCTTAATCCTTATGTTTCTGTATTAAGGCTTGGATTTCAGAGGCGAAATCAACAGTGCCTGCAATGGCCATCAAACTTGGGCAGGAGATGTAACCAAGTAACAACTATTCTATTTGATTGTATTAACAGAGTCCAAGAAACAGTCAATGGGTACTCAAAGATTTAGTGTTTAAATGGACCTATTGACACACTTAAATAAATTAACTCACAAAATTTATAAGCATTTTGTATAAAGATAAATTGGAGAACCCAGAAACTTTTATTAATAAGGCTAATACCACTTAGTATATATACACCTTATAAATGTCAGTACTTAAATTAGAGAAAATTTTCCAAGATCTTTTCACTGGATACCCTATTTAGTTGAACAAAACGAGAAGCAAACCATGATCCAGTGCAAAACAAATAAACACACAAATAAACAACAAAAAACCTCTGCTGAACTGAAGAGAATAACATTCAAAATGCACATATAAAAGCTTCTAGATAGAATTTAAATAACTTCATTGTTTTCTCTTTTCCCTCAAACCACCCTAAATTGTCAGACTATACTGTGGACCAATCACTTGCCTGATTTTCTATATAATTAAAATCATATGCCTTCACATCTATTGGTAGGGAGAATGCTTTTAAGACACTTTCCTAGCTGTATCTTTTTATACTTGTGTAACTTAAAAATGACCAGGCAGAAGTTTTTTCTTTTCTTTAAATTGCTTTGCCAAGTTTCAGCTTTGAGCACATTTTTATGACTGATTTATTAAATCTGAAAACTAGAAGTTTATAATGGAAATTCTCATAAAGCCCTAACTCAAGCATTGCTAGCAGGTACTCTGAAGAATGGGAATGCTGACGGACCCTCAGCTGCGGCATTTCTAGAACACCACTTAAGGAATTTGGTCACATGTTCATTTATTTATTTTTAGGTGACTAATCTTCAACCATTCTAGCAGAAATTCTTGTTCTTTTGACAAAAAGGAAGCACATAGTAGTTTGGCTATGAATCATACCTTCTGTTGTCATTATTAATTTTAAGGACACATTCAAAGGAGCTTCCTTTATAACATTTGCACTCTGGGAAAAGAAAAAAAAATAATATGTGCTTATCTTTTAGGCTGACTGAGGAGATTTATTGCAACTAAAATGATTCCAAATTGACCAGGGAGATTTATTGGAAATGAAATTATTAGAAATCCCTATTCCTTTTTAAGATATTTAGAAATTATACCTAAGTGGAACATTTTTGCTTTAGTTTCAGAACTACAAACTTCTGGCATTGCTCATCATTAGAATTTTTCCCCGAAGGCTTTGGCTTTATTAGCAGCTTAAGAGTATATTTAGCACTGTCATATGTGAAATCTCTTCACTCTGTTAAACTAATATGGGATAAAATGTCTTTTTTTACAGTGTTACTCATTCATTATATAAAAATGAAAGCAACCGCTTCAGTGTGGATCCAGAGCTACTAACTATTTTTATGACAAAAGAGGGGTGACAATACATATCCCGTAGGCACACAAGAGTGTTATATAAGAGTCATTAGTATAATTGATATCCATAGAAAGAGTGTTTTATCCAACATGATTAAAATGTGCAATACATTATGTAGGTTCCAGTGTTCCAGCTGCTATGTGGTAATCTTTCCTTTGATAGATACCTAGTGAAAAATAAAATTATCCTCGTTAAAAGGATAATCTTCTACTACTTAAGGCTGTGAGACTCTGAGACAGTTGCATACCATGTGCTTCAACCATTCATATGTGATTTTTGCCTGTGTGTTGTGTTCTGTTGTGGATTCTTCAACCCCAGAAAGAGAAGTAGAAAAGATCTCTTTAACAGAAAGCTTCTTTCTTGGTAGACTAGGAAAAAGCCTGGGTTTTAATCCTATGCTTATGTCAAATTCTTCCTGTAGACCCCACCTTTAAATGCCTATAGTAATGCTCCAATCAGATAAACAAATCATCGAGCCTAAAATTTTAAATTGGTTTCAAGTTGAGAGTAGCTTCTGAAAGGCAAATGACTCTATTTTAAAAGGGTGTTTCTGCACACTATGCATGCATTGATTCATTCCGTTTAGAGTTATTTATTGATTACCTTCTCTGCACTGAAGCTTAGCCAGGTACTGGGAACCCATAGAACGACAGGGCCACAGGTTTCATTTTGCATAGTGAGTCAAGAAAGGAAAAACAGGAGGGGATCAGTCATGTCCCATCTTCCCTATTTAGTCCGCAGAACTATGCAGTAAGAAGTGAAAGCAGGGTTTATATAAGCGGGGACACCCCCCCAAACAGAATTTAATTATAAAAAGTTATGTATTTATTCTTCCATGTTTAAACTTCAGTCACCTTCAAAGTACTCTCTATTTGATGCAATACACCTATCGAGACATCTTTTTTCCACAGCTCAAAACATATTTGAACTTGTTGATTTTGATGCCTTTTAGCGCTTCTGCCACTTTTTGTATCACTTCTTCCACATCAGCAAAATGTTCCCCTTTGAGGGCTGTTTTTCATCCAGGGAAACAAAAAAACGTCACTTGGGGTGAGATCTGGTAAATAGGGAGGGTGAGGCACAGGGGTTATGCCATTTTTGGGTCAAAAGCTGCTGAACACTCAGTGTAGTGTGGGCAGATGGGCTCGTAAATCTCCCATCATAAAATGGGCAAACCATTGAAGGAGTCTTCAAAAAAAAAATTCGCTAAAGCCAGTCGCAGCCTCTCACAACACCAGCTGGTACACTGATACAGATGGGTTCCTAGGACACTCACCTAGTAGGAGAAGCTTTTACAACAAGGGGTCTGCTCTCTTGTAGTACATAGAGATAATGTACTACAAGATAATTCTGGTTTTTTTGGAGTCCCCCCTCTCATACTACTACCCCAACATCTATAGTAGTGTCTCTGAGTTACTGTCATTTTTCCCTTTTGCATATATGTGTGATAGTAGCAATGCTAAAAGCTGAAAAAAAGGTCACAAGCTGGGGATAATGCAACATATTCAGGAAAGTAAAGTCAGTGGATAAAGAAGCAACATGTCTGGTTCTCAATTATGTACCCTAACTACTAGGGGAGCCATTTTAAACAGGACTACTGCAGGAATTTTAAAACATGCTATATCTGACTATTTAGTCAGGGACACTGACTTCTTTTCCTTTAAATTGTTAAATTAAAAAGTGAGAACAGTCAATACAGCGATAGCTGTCCGGTGTGAATGAATCGAAATTATACCTTTTTTTTTTTTTTTGGTCAGATTGGCAAAAAAATGTATTTTCTGGTGTGCCTCAGAATTTTAGTAGTTAGTTTATGTGTGCTATGACATGAAAAAGGTTGAAAACCTCTGTGCCAGGGCAAAGAGTTCTGTTGGAAACTGCCCTGATAATCGGAAGTTCCACATTTGTCTCTTCAGCTGACCTACAGTATTGTTAAGAGGAACAAATGAAATAAAATAAGTGAAACTGCTTTGCAAACAAACCATAAAGTGCTTCATAGATTTATGGTGTCATTTTCATTTTTGTCGACTACCTGTAAGTTGTAGGCATAGTCAATAAATAGGGGATATATTCTGCTGCCATCTAAGTTACAAACGCCCTTCCAGTGGATGAGTACCTGCTTACTTTTAGGATCCTAGATATCAAGAAACATTGAAATGATAAATAGCTAAAAATTATACATGTACATTGCTCAGCAATTACATGACCTTGTCTGTTTTTGATACTATAGCGTAATAGTAAGTCATCAATATTTCAGAAGGTAAATTAAAAAGGTAATAGTAGATTAAACATATATAGGTCAAAATTTTATAGGATGAAATAATAATGGACTAAAATGTGTATTAGGGTTAATGATTTTTTTTAACCTGCTTCTCACTTGCCTACATGTGGTTAAATGTTTTTATTTGTGAATAAGAAACTAATGATATGGTGTAGTATTTCTTTTGCTTCCCAAGATGGTCAGATCCCCTTAGGTTGTTAGTTGACATGATGACCTCCGCATTCCTCCCCTCCCCTCCTCATCTATTATTCTTTTCACGATGCTAAAATAGGTTGCTGGCTCATCCCCCAGCCCTACCCCAGTATTATCTCCTCTCAGCTTTTCCTTCTTACAGTGACTCTGTCACTTGCAGTCCTGGAACAGAGTAACTTGCATTCCCTACCAGTATTCTAAAAAGTGACTGTATCCCACCTGTTATTTCTTCATCACTGTCCCTAGTAATTTTGTGTTATTCCTGTTGCGTGCTGGTCCGCATAATGTCTTCTTGCACCTTCAGATGGTGAGATTTCCTGGGAGAAGACTTCAGAATTTTCTGTACATCCCCCTTATTCCAAAGATCCAGATAAGGCTGTGGTCTCATTAGTTACAGTGATGAGATTGTGGTTCTAATGCTACATAAATATTGCTGTTATTAGCTAGAGTAATAATAATAGATGAGGATAATAACAAAGACTGGGCATAGTCTTTTCCTCAGAGTTTTCAGCCTTTCCACTGGCACAATTGGCGATACCGTTTAGTATACCAGGAAGATACAAGATCGTTGGGGAGCCATTATCAGCCTCCGTAAGAGCCTTTTCAAATCCAGGGCTTATTGTGTATGTTATGAATAAGAGAGCACAAAAATTATGCATGCGGGGCCAAATTCTCATCTTGCGCTGGACCCCCATGGACCTCTCTTTGAAGTCAATAGGAGCTCAGCAGGGGGTAGAACAAGATGAAAATTTGGAAAAGAAATGTGAAGAAAAAGGGATAATTTTCCCCTACCATATCATCATTTGGTGTGCGTTAAATGCTCATACAGTGTCTAACCCCAATTCCTTTTTACTTCAGTCTCAATAAAATTGCATGACAGATTTTTTTGTGTATGTCTCTGTGTATGTACTGTAGGTCACTTTGAATGGGGAGAGAATTGGATAACTTCAATTACTCTCCTGTAAGCTGTTATTATTGAACTGAGCCCGAAGTGCTTTATTTTCAAGAAAGAAATATTCGCATAATACAACTTTCACGCAAATTCAGGTGCTATAACTTTTCAAAGATTTTCTATAAAGGACACTTTTCACTGGCCCAAATTATTAACAACTGGTCTTTGTGTCCTTGTTTTCATTCAACTAATTCTCAGAATTATTTTGCCTACTGTGGGATGCCTGAACAAATGTGTGCTCTCCCAGGACACCGTGGTTTAAAATCAACAATGCAATCTTTGTTCCTGCATTCTAATATCCAACCCCCTCTTAGGATCTGAATTGTTTTGTACACACAATGGTGAATGAATGTCCAGACAGGAAGTTTGAAAAACAATTTACCCAGGAGCCACACCTTTTTACATCCAAGGGGATGCCCACCCTTTGTCAGATTGGCTCCTGCTCTTTGAATAGGGCCTGCCCTTAGAAACTTGGCTTTCACAATAAAGCTCATTTAGATCGCTGCACCATTTTCCATTTTCTTTCAGGACGAAGCCAAACTCCATCAGCATTTCACACCTGGATGTCCTGGAACTTAAGACCATTAATATTCATGGGACATCTAACATAATTTATGATGGTCTAAGATATATGATAGTAAACAGTATCATTTACAATGAACCTTAAAAATATTGACAAAGACAAGTTCCTAAACACTGATGAAACCTTGTATTTTGTGTTATGATTTCTTGGTTTCATACTTGGTGCAGTTTTTCAATTAACTGCTCTGTATTCAGAGCAATTATTCATTTATTATAGTCAGTTTAGATACGGTAAAGATTAGAGGAGTAAAACAAATCATTTTAGTGACACTGGCTAGTGATACATTGTTATTGTGCTGATTTTTTATTTATTTATTTTTTATTTGGCTCTTGCATGACAGGATTTATAGCACCTACTTTTGAATGCTAAGTCTTTTTCCTTCCCAGTCTCTATTTTTATGGTTTTAAATAAGCAAAACAGCCATTAGATTTGAACTAGAGTTACCTATCTGATTTATCAAATGGCAGATACATGTGAAGAAATACTAATTTACACACACACATACATACAAACATTTTTAAAATTATTTTTTGGTCAGTGACAAGATTTTTCTCAGTTATATGAAATAAAAATCTGGTCTTTTTAAAGTGTGAAGATTCCCAGAAGTGTTAAAGACAAGAGTTGAATTTATGTAGTACATAAACTAGACATCAATATATGAAGAATCTCATAAGAAATAACATGTAATTTTGATTGCAAGTAAACCAAGGTGACTACACGTATTAGAAATTTGGGAGTTAATGGTATGGAGCACGGTGCTTTCTGTCAGCCTTGCAGCGTGTTGTTCCTGGTGCACTGCAAAGCCAGGCCCTGTAACGTGTCATCTGGCTTCTAAAGGGGTTTACATGATTTTTAAAAGTGCCTTAGATTTTGGCAAAGTTTATTTTATGCATTATGCATTAAAGTTGTCATCAGGATTTAACAAAGCATTTTGCACAGAAAGATTAGAAATAAACTCTCTGCACACCAAAATGATTTGGATGGCTTCTCTACATGGTGTGAACTTAAAAAAAAAAAAAATTAGCATGTATCTTACCCCTTTCCCAAATTTCAAAAGATGCAAAAGCTCTACAGTGAAGAGAATTTTAATGCACAGTTCTGGAGCAGAGCTCACCAAGGCTATTTTGTTTCCCTTTTCGCTAGTATTTTCTTGTTTATTGTTTGTAACATTAACAATGCCAAATCCAGCGGAGTTACAACATTTAGATAAAGAATTGTCAGGTTCAATAATGTATCTCAGGTATTTCTTAAGCGAGCAGTGAGGGTATTGAAAGAGACCACCTGTTCTATAAGTTTGGCTTTTAACACATAGGTCCCTCAGCGAAGTAAAACAGCATTGGTGGATGAAGGTAGGAGAAAGATGTTTGAATTTCCAGCTTAGAATGATCATTTTACAATGTTTTCTATATTTTAACACTTTTTAAAACTAGATTGATGTCAGTTCCTTCCCCTTCCATGTTTTAGATGAAGGATGAAATTCCACAGGAGTGAGCATTGCTATACAGGCTCCCCTTGTATAACTAAGCTTCTATGTGGACCACTGTGAAGAATTCTATTTTTAAAGGCATAAGGAAAAAAAGAGTAGTATGCTTAAAAAAAAACAAACAAGAAATGGACTAACTGTGTCTTCAAACTTGAAATGTCTCTTCAGAAATTACCATAAATTGTACATCCTGCCTTCCAGTTTATCTCCTATGCTCCCATGGTCGTGTCCAGTTCTGAGTGTTCCCATTTTGTCTGTGTCTTTATGAGAGCAGTCATCCGGTGGCATTATCGAGGCTGGTTCTCCTAGCTGCAGGTACATCAGCCATGCTAACTGACTGATAGCTTCACATCATGAGGAGATTGAAGTCTCTGCTTCTTATTGCTATTTTTGGAGGTGTCATTATTGCCGAATTTAGAATACAGCCTTTGGAGCACTTTTTTTTTTTTTTTTATATAGCACACAGCAGTGCTCCTTGGAGTATCCCTGCAAAAGCAAATGAGAGCTGTACCCACAGAAACCCTGACATCTTGCTCTTTCCTGGTCACCGGACTGTCTTACAATTGTTGTGTCAGGTAGCAATTAGCATTTTGTTAGTAGTGTCACTGCACATTATTTTTTACTATACAGACTTCAGTGGCTTTTTCAGCCCCGAGAAAGTTAAAAAAATACATATATAACTTCCTCTTTTATTTTTGGCTCCTCACTTCCAGGAAAGTTAATTGGAGCTGATTGGTTTTATTTGCTGATTTACCAAGTACCACAAAGCTGAAAACGAATAAAGAAACATTAGCTTTCCACTGTCTGCATTAGTTTTTTAACTCTATTCTTTTCAGCCTGTCTTTTATTCATAAACCATTAAGAAAAAAAGAACACCAGTGTCTGGATAAGAGGAGAAAATTGAATTGAAGGATCATAATCATAATAATAATGCTTTGCACTTGCATAGATCTTCAAATTTTTTTCAAGTATATTCATTTCTACTATAATTGGATTCCCATAACAGCCCTTTAAAATAGGAAGGAAGGAAAAGAACATTTATCGAATATCTTCTGTACAAAGTACGTTCACCACGTTTAATCCTTGCTATGGCGCTGCTGAGGTAAGAATTATTTCTCCCAATTTCAGGAAGAAATATGGGCTAACAATGTGATTTGTCCAGCCTTTTGCAGTCAGCAAGTGGCAAATCCTGGGTTTGAACCTTGCTCTGTGTGGCTCCTAATCTCAGTTCTGTCCACTTCACAGATGTGAGCGGGCCATTTTTTAATCATTAAAATTTGAAATACAGATAAGTGATTTGCTTATAGTTATTCAACTAAGCTAATGTCACCGACAAAACCTTGTTCATTTGGTTCCTAGGCTTGCATACTTTTTACTTGTCTCTGATGATCCATAAGAAGTCAGTGATGCTTTCCTGTCCAGACTGATTCCTCAGTTTCTCAGTCTGTGGCATACCCCCCATATTTTGAGGCCCCCTTAACAGATTACTACAGAGATAGTGACAAGGAGAATCGGCAGGGGAGGAGGAGAGAATCAGCCTTGATTATGCTTGTCTTTGCTTCTGCAGGTTTACGGATTGCATTATTACAGGGTGGGTTTTATGTTCAATACCAATTTGAGTCAATGTTGCATTGCAGCATAGCATAGCTAATATTTTTTGTGAGTGCTGCCTCTAAAAATCAGATCAATACAATTAAACTTCAAGCCAGTGATTTTAATGTGAATATCTTAATACTTGGCGCCAGAGTTGATATTTTAAATCTGATATATTAGAAAGAATAAATATCTTAGGAGGGCACTTATGAAAGAAGTTGAAATCAGATAAACCTGATTTGGATAATAATCAGCCACCCAATTAGTCCGCACCATGGAGACTGGTACAGGACCGTGTTTTGTCTGGTTCAGGTGCCTCAGAAATGTCATTGGCCATCATGTTACAATAACACCTTCTAGTATTCAAAGCACTGCCACACATTATTTCATACTTGAAGTGTAAGGATGGCAGACCATTTGATTCCTAGTATACTATTATTTTTATCTTTCCTTATTGGCGGGTGTCACTAATGAACTCTAAGAAAAACTTTCAAGGATTCCTAACATCCTGGTGCTGACACCAATTGGAAAAAACTTTGAAGAAGTCATTTACTAGAGGGATATCTTTTCCCCATTCCACTTATTTCAAAGGTAACTATCTCAACAGTCTACAGAGACCCCTTATAGCGTTACGGAAAAATGAAACGACCGGACACTGAGGGATTAGGAACACGATCTTTATTTATTTGCACGGGCCCAGAGGAGACAAACTCCAAATTCTGAGCCCAGAACAATAGCCCCGCATTCCTTTTATGCTGGGCTAAGTGGGGGAGGGTATTGGGAGGCGTGGTATAGATTTGACACGAAAAGGGCTTACAGAGGTGGGAGAGAAGCATTTACATCATAAGTCAGGGCAATTAGCATTTCATCTTTGGTATCAGCCTTGATCAGTGCTTTCGTCTGTCTCTGCACCCAGAAATGGGGTCCTCTGCTCCTGTTGGGGGTCTAGTGCTGGAGATGGTGGCAGGTAGTGTTGGCTCGGCGACGGTCCACTCCTCCTCCCCATCTTGGCAGTTCCTTTGCAGCTTTAGGGCTGGGATTCGGCCTGGTTCCTGTTCTGGTCCTGGGCTGGTTTCCTCAGGGTCAGCGGTGGCCTTGGTTCCGGTGTGGTGGATCCATGGAGTAATACCTGCAACTTTTAAGG